>JAKSZT010038294.1:0-26942 GCA_026826555.1 Tolypeutes matacus
GAGGTTGATTGTAAGTGAAAACATGTGCAAAGCAGCAAATGAAACAAATTTCTTTATTGGTTCTGTAAACTGAAGAACGGACTACATTCACTGAGTGTTAGGTAAAAGCAGTGATTTGATGTTGATTGTAAATAAAAACACGTGCATAGCAGAAAAAGAAAAAAAAATCTTACTTAGATTTCAAAAGTGAAGTAACTGAAGCATTGGCATAGAAAAAGCATTGTAAAAAAAACAAGTGCATAGCAGCCAAGGAAAGTATATTATATATTTTACAAAAGTGAAGAACCTCTACTTTGGAAGAGCATTATATAAAAGCAGAATTTTGACATTGCGAGTGAAAGAAAGTGCATAGTAGTCACAGAAACATGTATCTTACTTACCAATGAAAGATGAAGTACCTCCTAAATTCACAGAGTTTTAGGTAAAACCAGTGTTTTGGAGGAGAATGTAAGTGAAAACACATGCATAGTAGGAAATGAAACACAAATATTACTGAGATTTCAAAAGTGAAGAAACTACTGCATTGGCATAGAGTTAGGTAAAAGTGGTGTTTGGACATTGGTTGTTGGTGAAAACAAGGGCAGAGAAGTCAAGGAAACAAGTTCTTTTTTACTTTACAAACATGAAGAACCTTCAAGATTAAAGAAATTTTGGTTAAAACTAGGAGTTTGAAGTTGATTGTAACTCCAAGAAGTGCATAGCTGCCAATGACATGAGTATCCTGCTTAGATTTGAAAACTGAATAAACCACTGCATTGGCAAAGAATTAGGAAAAAGCAGGCTTTTGACATTGTGAGTGACAGCTAGTGCACAGCAGCCAGGTTAACCAGGATCTTACTTAACTTTCAAAGTTGACGTATCTAAACTATTCAAAGAGTATTTGGTTAAACCAGTGTTTTGAAGGTGATTGTTAGTGAAAACACTTGCATAGGAGGAAATTAAACGCAAAACTTATGTAGATTTCTAAACTGAAGGAACTACTGCATTGGGATATAATTAGGTAAAATCAGTGTTTTGACATTGGTTGTAAGTGAGAACAATGGTATCAAAGCCAAAGAAAAAAGTATCTTTCTTACTTTACAAATGTGAAAAAACCCTGGATTCACAGAGCTTTAGTTTAAAACCAGGATTTTGAAGATCATTGTAATTCCAAGCAAGTGCATATCTGCCAATGAACTGAGTATCCTGTTTAGTTTTGAAATCTGAAGGAATGACTGCATTCACATAATATTAAGTAAAAGCAGGATTTGACATTGATTGTGAGTGAAAGTAAATGCATAGAAGCCAAAAAATCCAGTATCTTACCTACCTTACAAACTTGAAGTACCTCTTGCATTCCCAGAGAGATAGGTGACACCAGTGTCTTGAAGTTCATTGTAAGTGAAAACACGTGCAAAGCACCCAATGAATCAAGTTTCTGTATTGGTTCTCTAAAGTGAAGAAGAGACTGCATTCCCTGAGCATTAGGGAAAAGAATTGTTTTGAAGCTAAGTGTAAGTGAAAACACGTGCATAGCAGCAAAAGTACCTAGAAGCTTACATAGATTTCAAAAGGGAAGGAACTGCAGCATTAACATAGAAAAAGCAGTGTTTTGACATTGGTTGTAAGTGAAAACAAGTGCATAGCAGCAAAGGAAAGAAGTATCTTATTTATTTTACAAAAATCAAGACCTCTGCATTGGCAGAACATTAGGTGAAAGCAGGATTTTGACATTTTGTTTGAAAACAAGTGCATAGCAACCAAGGAAACAAGTATCTTACTTACTTTTCAAAGATGAAGTACCTCCTGCATTCACAGAGCTAAGGTAAATCCAGTGTTTTGAAGGTGATTGTAAGGGAAAACACATGCATAGCAACAAATAAAATACTAATCTTACTGAGATTCCGTAAGTGAAGAAACTATTGCATTGGCATAGTTTTATGTAAAAATGGTGTTTTGGCATTGGTTGTAAGTGGAGACAAGGGCATAGCAGGCAAAGAAACAATGATTTTTCTTACTTTAGAAACACGAAGAAGATTTGGTTTCAGAGAGTTTTATATTAAAAATTGCGTTTTGATGGTGATTGTAACTCCAAGTAAGTGCATAGCTGCCAATAAAATGAGTACGTTGCTTAGTTTTTAAAACTGGAGGAACCACAGCATTGGCATAGCATTAGGAAAAAGCATTGTTTGACATTGATTGTGAGTGAAAGCAAATGCATACCAGTGAAACAAACAAGTATCTTACTTACCTTTCCAAATTGAAGTACCTCCTGCATTCTCAGAGACCTAGGTGAAACCAGAGTCTTGAAGTTGATTGTAAATATAAACACTTGCAAAGCAGAGAATGACACAAGTTTCTTTATTGGTTTTCTAAACTGAAGAACCGACTGTATTCCCTGAGCACTCTGAAAAGCAGTGTTTTGAAGTTGACTGTAAGTGAAAACAAGTGCATTGTAGCAGAAAAACTAGAACTGTACTTGTATTTCAAACTTGAAGAAACTGCAGCATTGGTATATTAAATGTAGTGTTTTTAAATTGGTTGTAAGTGAAAACAAGTGCATGGCAGCGAAGGAAAGAAGTATCTTATTTGCTTTACCCAAATGAATACCTCTGCATTTGCAGAGCATTAGGTGAAAGCAGGGTTTTGACATTGTGAATGAAAGCAAGTGCCTAGCAGCCAGGGAAACAAATATCTTACTTACATTTCAAAGATGAAGTGCCTCCCTTATTCACAGAGTGTTATGTAAAACCAGTGTTTTGAAGGTGATTGTAAGGGAAAACAGATGCATAGCAGCAAATGAAATACAAATCTTACAGAGGATTCAAAAGTGAATATATTACTGCATTGGAATAGAGTTAGGTAAAAGCGTTGTTTTGACATTGGTTGTAAGTGAAGATAAGGGCATAGCATCCAAGGAAACAAGTATCTTTCTTACTTTACAAACGTGTAGAACCTCCTGGTTTCAGAGACCTGAAGGTTAAAACCAGGATTATAATGCCAAGAAGTGCATAGCTGTTAATGGAATGAGTATCATCCCTTGTTTTGAAAATTGAAGAAACCACTGCATTGGTATAGCATTAGATAAAAGCAGTGTTTTGAAATTGATTGTGAGTGAAAACAAGTGTATAGCAGCCAAACAAACAAGTATCTTTCTTACCTTTAAAACTTGATGTAACCCCTGCATTCACAGAGTGTTAGGTGAAACCAGCGTCTTGAAGTTCATTGTAAGTGAGACACATGCAAAGAAGCCTATGAAAGAAGTCTATTTATTTGTTCTCTAAACTGAAGAAATGACAGCATTCACCGAGTCATAGTGAAAAGCAGTGCTTTGAAGTTGATTTTAAGTGAAAACACATGCACAGCAGCAAAAGAAACTAGAATCTTGCATAGATTTCAAAAGTGAAGAACCTGCAGCATTCACAAAGAAAAAGCAGTGTTTGACCTTTGTTGTAAGTGAAAACAAGGACATAGCAGACAAGGAAACAATTATCTTTCATACTGTAAAAGCGTGAAGAACCTCCAGGATTCAGAGCTTTAGGTTAAAATGAAGATTTTGGAGTTGATTGTAATTCCAAACAAGTGCATAGATGCCAATGAAATGTGTATTCTGCTTAGTTTTGAAGCCTGAAAAAACCAATGCATTGGCATATCATTAGGTCAAACCAGTGTTTTGACATTGATTGTGAGGGAAAGCAAGTGCATAGCAGACAAACAAACAAGTATCTTACTTGTATTTCAATCAAGAATTACCTGCTGCATTCACAGAGAGTTAGGTGAAGCCAGTATCTTGATGTTGATTATAAATGAAAACAGGTGCAAGCAGCCAATGAACCCAGTTTCTATACTGTTTCTCTAAAGTGAAGAACTGAATGCATTCACCACGTGTTAGGGAAAAGCAGTGTTATGAAGTTGATTGTAAGAGAAAACACATGCTTAGCAGCAAAAGAAACGAGTAACTCACTTATATTTCAAAAGCGAAGTTACTGCGCCATTGACTTAGAAAAAGCTGAATTTTGACAGTGGTTTTAAGTGTAAACAAGTGCATAGCAGCCAAGGAAAGAAGAATCTTATTTACTTTACAAAAGTGAAGAACCTCTGCATTGGCAAAGCATTAGGTATAAGCAGGATTTTGACATTCTGGGTGAAAGCAAGTGTATAGCAGCCTGGAAAAAAGTATCTTACTTATCTTTGACAGATGAAGTACCTCCTGCATTCACAGAGTATTTGGTAAAATCAGTGTTTTCAAGGTGATTGTAAAGTGTAAAGGAAAATCCATGCAAAGCAGCAAATGAAACACAAAATTTAATTAGATTTCAAAAGTGAAGAAACTTCTTCATTGGCATAGCATTAGGTAAAAATCGTGTTTTGACAGTGGTTGTAAGTGAAAACAAGGGCATAACAGCCTAGGAATGAAGTATCGTATTTACTTTACAAAAGTGAAGAACTTCTGCATTGACAGAGCATTGGGTAAAAGAAGGGTTTTGACGTTGTGAGTGAGAGCAAGTGCATAGCAACCAGGGAAACAATTATCTTTCATACTTTACAAACTTGAAGAACCTCCTGGATCAAAAGAGTGTAGGTTAAAACCAGGATTTTGAAGTTGATTGTAACTCCAAGCAAGTACATGGGTGCCAATGAAATGAGTAGCCTCCTTAGGTTTGGCAACTGAAGAAAGCACTACATTGTCATAGTATTAGATAAAAGAAGTGCTTTGACATTGGTTGTGAGTGAAAGCAAATGCTTAGCAGTCAACAAACTAGTATTTTACTTACCTTTCAAACTTTAAGTAACACCTGCATTCACAGAGTTAGATGAAACCAGTGTCTTGGAGTTGGTTGTAAGTGAAAACATGTGCAAATCATCCAATGAAACAAGTCTTTTTACTGGTTCTCTAAACTGAAGATCCAATTGCTTTCACTGAGCATTAGAGAAAAGCCCTTGGAAACTCTGTAAACTGTGGAGTCCATGGAGCTTGTGGAGACTCTGGAGTTTCAGGAGCTTGTGGAAGCCTGTGGAGTCTCTGCAGGTACAAGGAGCCTGGGGTGCTTATGGATCCTGTGGAAACTTTGGAATGCATGGAGTCCTGTGGAGACTGTGTAGGCCCAGTTATCCTGTGGAGACTCTGGAGACTGTGGAACCTGTGGAGCCCATGGAGTCAGTGGAGAATGTGCAGCCTGTGCATACCCATGGAGCCTGTGGAGCCAGTGCATACCATGAAGCTGAGTCCTGTGTTGCTGTGGAGCCCATAGAGCCTGTGAAGCCAATTGAGGCCTGCGTAGCCTGTGGAGCTCATGGAGCCCCTGGAGCCCATGGAGTCTCTTAAGGCATGGAGCGCTTGGAGACAGTGCATCCTGTGCAGGCCCATGGTGCTGATGTAGCTTAGGGAGGCTTTGTATTTCCATTGAGTTGGTGGAAGCTGTTGATATTTTAGACCATGCTGAGGCTTGTCAAGCCCGTGGAGACCATGGCAGCTGCATAGTCCTGTGGATCCTGTGCAGGCCAATGGAGCATGTGGAGCATTTTGATCCAAGGGAGCCTGTGGAGCTTGTGCAGGCACATGTATCCTGTGGAGACTGGGGAGCCTGTGGAGCCTGTGAAAGCCTGTGGAGTTGGTTGAGGACTTGGAGGCCATGAAATCTGTCAAGTCTGTAGAGTTCACAAAGCCTGTGGAGCCCTTGAAATTTGTGTAAGCCAAGGGAGTTTTGAAGCCTGTACAGCACTGTGGATCCTGAGGAGCTTGGCAAGCCCATTTGGCCCATGGAGCCTGTTGAGTTATGGAGCCCAAGGATCCTATAGAGCATGTGGGGCCTTTTAAATGTTTGTAGCCCATTGACACCTGTGGAGCCCATTGAGTCTGTTGGGCCTGTGGAGACTGTGGCAACCATTGAGGCCTGTGGATCCGGCAGATGACTTTGAACCAGTGGATTCAGTGGAACCAATGGAACTGTTGGACCCCATGGAGTGGTAAAAGACTGTAGAGCCCATGGAGCCCATGGAGCTCATGGATGCTCTGTAGACCAGTGTAACCTGTGCTTCCTGTGAAGCCCGTGGAGTCCATGGAGCTGGTGGAGTTTTTGGAAGCTATGGAGACTGAGGAGCCCATGGAGACAATAGAGCCTAAGGAGGCCTGTGGAGCATGGGCAGTCATGTGAAGGACATGGAGACTGTGAATTCTGTGAGAATATAGAGGCCTGTGGAACCCATGGAGCTGATGGAGCCCATTGGGGCTGTATAACCTTTCAGGACTGTGAGGCTCTGCAGGCCTGAGGATCCTGTGGAGCCCATGGTAACTGTAGGCCTGTGGAGTCTGTGGAGCCCATGGAGGCCTGTGGAACCTGCAAAAGCCTATAGATTCCATGGAATCTATGGCAAATGCGCAGGACTGTGGAACCTGTGGTTTCTGTGTACCCACTGGAGCTTAAGGAGCCCAGGGAACCCATGGAACCTCTGGAACCTGCAGATCCTGTATTTCTCATGGAAGTCATGGAGCCTATGCAGGCTCATGGTGATGGCAGAGCCTGATAAGGCCATTGAGGAATGTGGACCCCATGTAGCTCATGTGGGTTATGTAGGTCCATGAAGCCTCTGGAGGCTGTAGAGTCTGAAGAAGCTGAGGATCATGTGGACTCCTGTGGAGCCTGTGGGGCCCATTTTGGGCTTCAGAGTCCCTGAGGCCTTAGCAGGCTCATGAAGCCTGTGGAGACAGGGGAGCCTCTGGAGACATTGAAGCCTCATGGATGCCACGGAGGTCTTGGTTGTTACGGAGACCATGGAACATGCTTTGCTCCTGGAGGCCTGTGGAGTCTGTTCACGCCCTTGGAGCATGTGGGGCATTTGAAGCCCTTGAGACCATGCAGCCTTTGCAGGCCCATGGAACCGGTGGAGCATGTGAATCCTGTGGAGACTATAGAAACTGTGGAGTAATTGGAGCATGTGGAGCCAGTCTATATCCATGGAGATAGTGGAGTTTATGTAACCTGTGGAGCCCATGGAGGCTGTGGAGACTGTAGAGTCCTACAGAACTCATGGAGCCTATAGCAATGTGCAGGCCTGTGGAATTTGTGGATCCTATGGAGCCTGTTTATCCTGTGCACACCCAATGAGCCTGTGGAGCACACGGATTTCATGAAGACTGTGGAGTCCATGGAGCCTGTGGAGCCTGTTCATACCCATGGATCCTGTGGAAAACATGGAGCCCATAGAGGCTATGGAGTCCGTGGAGCCTGTGGAGCCCGTGCATACCTATGGAGCCTGTGGAGTATGTGGAGCTGTAGAGCCCATAGAAGCTGTGGAGACTATGGAGACTGTAGAGCATGTGTATACCCATGAAGATTGAGGAGAACATGTAGCCCAAGGAGCCTATGGAGTCTGTGTAGCACGT
This sequence comes from Tolypeutes matacus, assembly GCA_026826555.1. Lineage (NCBI taxonomy): Eukaryota > Metazoa > Chordata > Mammalia > Cingulata > Chlamyphoridae > Tolypeutes > Tolypeutes matacus. The sequence goes on from JAKSZT010038294.1 coordinate 7,364, forward strand.
GGAGGAATGTGTAGCATGTGAAGTCCCCTAGATGTTATGTACACCTGTGGAGCATATGCTGCCTATGGAGACCATAGACTCCATGGAAGCTGTGGAGGCTGTGGAGGCCAGTTGAGCCTGTGTGCCCTTTGGGGTCTGTGGAAGCCCATGACACCTGTGGAGTCTGTGTAATCCATTGAGCCTATGCAGACACGTGGAGCCTGTGGAGCCCATGGAGACTCTAGAGGCCTGTGGAGTCTGTGCAGACCTGTGAATCCATGGAGACCAAGACTGAGAAGCTGGTGGAATTTGTGGAAGCAATGGAGACCGAGAACCCAATGTAGACTATGGAGCCCAAGGAGATCTGTGGAGCCTGTGCAGTCATGTGATGGATAGAGAGACTGTGAAGTCATTGAGAATACAGAGGCCTGTGGAAACCATGGAGCTGATAAAGACCAAGAAGCTCTAAATCCTGGGAGGCCTGTGGAGACTGTGCAGGCCTGAGGACCCTGTGGAATCCATGGTAGTTCTGCATGCCTGGAGAGTCTGTGGAGCCCATGGAGGTCTGTGGTGCCTGTAAAGGCCTATAAACACCTTTGAGCCTATGGCAACTGTGCAGGCTGGCAGAACATGTGGAGCCTGTGGAGCCACTGGAGCTCATGAAACCTATGGGACCCATGGAGACTGTGAAGCCCGCAGAGCCTGTATATCTCATGGAGGACATGGAGCCTGTTTTTGCTCATGGTGCTGGCCGAGTCTGTTGAGGCCATGGAGGAATGTGGATCCAATGGAGCCCATGGAGATCTTGTATGCCCATGAAGCCTGTAGAGGCTGCAAAGTTTAAAAAGCTGATGACCAAGTGGATGCCTGTAGAGTCTGTGGAGCCCAGTAGGCTCATGGAGCCTGTGGAGACTGGGGAGACTCTGGAGACGGTGAGGCCACATGGATGATGACATGGAGCCTTGGAGGTCATGGAGCCCATGGAGGATACATTGCCCCTGGAGCCATTGGAGCCTCTGCACACCCATGCAGCCTGTTGAGCCTTTGAAGACCTAAGACACCATGCAGCCTGTATAAGCCCATGGAGACTGTGTTGTCAGTGGAGCCTTAGGAGTTTGTGTATACCCATGGATCCTGTGAAGCATGTGGAGCCCATGGAGCCTATGGAGTCCGTGCAGCCCATGGAGGACTGTGGTTGTGGAGCCTATGGAGGCCCCTAGAGGCCATTAACACTTGTGGAGCATGTGCTGCATGTGAAAACCATAGATACCATGATGATTGCGGAGGTTCTGTAGGCTAGTGGAGCCTGTGCAAACTGTTAAAGCCATGGAGTCCGTGGAGCTGGTGGAGTTTCTTGAAGCCATGGAGTCCGAGGAGCCCATGGAGACTATGGAATACAAGGAGGCCTGTGGATCCTGTGCAGTCCCGTGAAGGACAGGAATACTGTGAAGTCTGTGAGAATATAGACGCATGTGGAACCCATGGAAATGATAGATCCCATGGAGATTGTGAAACCCATGGAGGGATGTGGAGCCTGTACAGGATTTGAGACCCCATGGAGCATATGGCAACTGTGCTGGCCTAAGGAAGATGTGGTACCTGTGGAGTCACAGGAGCTCATGGAGCCACTGGAACCCACGGAGCTTGTGGCGTCCATGTAATCTCTCAATCCTTGCATACCCATGGAGCCTGTGGAGCATGTTGGGCCCATGGAGACTGTGCAGTCCGTGGAGCCTGTTGAGACTGTGCATATGCATGTATCCTGTTGAGCACATGGAGTCCATGGAGGCTGTGGAATCCATGCAGGCTATGGAGGCTTTTGGAGCCTATGCAGGCCCTTAGAGGCCATTGATATGGAGCATGTGCTGCCTGTGGAGACCATAGATGCCACGGAGTCTGTGGAGGCTGTGTAGGCCATGGAGACTATGTAGACCAGTGGAGACCATGGTGACCATGTATACGGTAGAAGGCTGTGCAGCCTGTGCAGTCCTGTGGAGGTCATTGAGGTCACGGAGGCCATGAAGTCTGTTAAGACCATGCAGTTCACAAAGCCTGTGGATCCCTTGAAACCAGTGCAGGCCCAGGGAGCTTGTGGAGCCTGTACAGTCCTGTGGATCCTGTGGAGCTCATCGAGCCCATGCTGCCCATGGGGCCTGTTTAGGTGTGGAGCTCAAGGGCACTACAGAGAATGTGAGCCCCTTAAGTGCATGTAGCTCAATGAAATCTGTGGAGCCCATGGAGCTTGTTGAGCATGTGGAGACAGAGGCACCCACTGAGGCCTGTGAAGCCTGTGCAGGCCTTATAGACTGTGGATTCTGTGGAGCTGATTGAGCTGGTGGAGCCCATTGATTAGTAAACATTTGTAAAGCCCATGGAGCCCAAGGAGCCCATGGAGCCAATGGAGCATGTGGATGCTGTGTATGCCAGTAGAACCTCTGCAACCTGTAAAGCTCATGGTATCCATCTAGCTGGTGGAGTTTCTGGAAGCCATGGAGACCAGGGAGCCCATGGAGACTGTGGAGGCCAAATAGGCCTGTGGAGCCAGTGCAGTCCTTGATGGATAGGGTGACTATGAACTCTGTGAGAATATATAGGTCTGTGGAACCCATGGAGCGGATCGAGCACCTTGATGCTGTGAAACCCTATTAGGTCTATGGATCCTTGCAGTCCTGGGGAGCCTCTGGAAACAATGGAGGTCTGTTGAGCCTGTGAAGGCCTATAGACCCCTTGAAGCCTATGGCAACTGTGCATCCTGTGGAAAATATGGAACCTGTGTAGGAACTGGAGTTCATGGAACCCATGGAGACTCTAGAGTCTGCAGAGTCTTTATATCTCATAGAGGCCATGGAGACTGTGCGGGTTAATGGTGCTAGCAGTGTCTGTTGAGGCCACGGAGGAATGTGGATACTGTTGAGCCCATGGAAGTAATGTAGGCGCATGAAACCTGTGGAGGCTGTAGAGTCTCAAGAACCTGAGGATCATGTGGAAGACTATGGAGTCTGTGGAGCCCATTTTGGGCCATGGAGCCTCTGAGGCCTGTGCAGGCTCATGGAGCCTCTGGAGATTGTGATGCCAATGGATGCCATGGAGGCCTTGGAGGTCATGGAGGCCATGGAGCATGCATTGCCCCTGGAGTCCTGTGGAGAGTGGCATCCATCTAGCCTGTTCAGCATTTGAAGCCCCTGGAGACCATGCACCCTGTGTAGTCCATGGGGCCCTTGATCCTGTGGAGTCTAGGGTGCCCATGAGGTCTGTGGAGCCAGTACAGTCTTTAGAGCCTGTGTATTCTGTGGAGCCGATGGGGATGGTGCAGCCCATGGAGACGTAAATTATTGTAGAGCCTATGGAGTCTGTGGAATCCATGAGCCCATGGAGCTCACGGATGCTGTGTATACCAGTGGAACCTGTGCACCCTGTGAAGCCCATAGAGTCCATGGAGCTAGTTGCACTTGTGGAGGCCATGGAGACTGAGTAGCCCATGGAGACTCTGGAGTCAAAGGACACCTGTCGAGTCCCATGAAAGACAGGGAGCCCGTGAAATCTGTGGAACCTGTGGAGTCTGTGCATACACATGGAGCCTGTGGAAATTGTGGAGTCCATGGAGCCTGTGGAGTCAATGAAGCCCCTGTAGACCTGTGGACACTATGCAGTTCCCTAGAGGTCATTGACTCCTGTGGAGCATGTGCTGCCAGTGGAGATCATAGATTTCATGGAGAGTGTGGAGCCTATGTAAGCCAGTGGAGCCTGTGAGACCTTTGGAGTCTCTAAATGCCCAAGAAGCTTGTGGACCTTGTGTAACCCATGGAGCCTAAGCAGACCTAAGAGCCTGTGGAGCCCATGAAGACTGTAGATTCCTGTGGAGCCCCTATAGGACTGTGGAGGTGGTTGAGCCAAGGATCCACTGCCATCCGTCAAGACCGTGGAGTTTCTTGAAGCCTGTGCATGCCCAGAGAGCTTGTTGAGCCTGTATAGGCCTTCGGATCCTTTTGATCACATCAAACTCATGGGGTCCATAGAACCTGTTGAGGTATGGAGCCCAAGGACACTACAGAGAATGTGGAGCCTGTTAAGAGCACGTAGCGCATTGACACCTATGGAGACCATGAAGCCTTTTTGAGCCTGTGGAGACTGTGGAACCCTTTGCGGATTGTGGAGCCTGTACATGCATTAGAGAATGTGGGTTCCATGGAGCCGATGGAGTTGGTGGAGCACAATGAGTCATCAAGGACAGTAGAGACCATGGAGCTTGTGGAGCCCATAGTGTCCATGGAGCTCATGAATGCTGTGTAGGCCAGTGGAACCCGTGCAATTTAGGAATCCCATGAAATCCATGGGGCTGGTGGAGTTTGTGGAGATTATGCAGGCCAGTCAGGCCTGTGTAACCTGTGCAGGCCTGTGAAATACAGAGACATTGTGATGTCTGTGAGAATGTAGAGGCCTGTGGAACACATGTAGCTGATGGAGACTGTGAATCCCGTGGAAGGCTGTGGAGCCTGTGCAGTCCTAAGGACCCTGTGGAGTACATAGTGTCTATTCAGTACTGGGGAGTCAGGGGAGCACATGAAGGCCTGTGGTGCCTGCACACTCCTATGGAGCATGTTGTGCCTTTGAAGCCCTTGTAGACCATGTAATATGTACAGGCACTTGGAACCTGTGGAGAACGTGGAACCCGTGGAGACTGTGGAGTCTATGAAAACAGTTGAGCCAGTGCATATCCATGGAGAATGTGGAGCATGTGGAGCCCATGTAGCCAGTGGAGTCCATGTAGCCTGTGGAGCCTGTGCATATCTCTGGAGCCTGTGGAGTACATTGAGCCCATGGGGTCTGTGAAGACCCTGGAGCCCGAAGAAGCCTGCGGAGCCTATGCAGGCCCCTGGAGGCCATTGACACCTGTGGAGCATGTGCTACCTGTTCAGACCATAGATTCCATGGAGGCGATGGAGGCTGTGGAGGCCTGTGGAGACAATGGGCACTTTGGGGACTGTGGAAACCCTGAAGCCTGTGGAGCCTGTGGAACTCATTGAACCTAGGCCGAACTGTGGAGACTTTGGAGCCCATGGAGTCTATAGAGGCCTGTGGAGACTGTGCAGGCCTGTGGAGGAGTTTGAGGTCTTCGAGCCCAAGAAGTTTGTAAGACCGTGGAGTTCACAAAGGCCATAGATCCCTTGAAGCCTGTGCAGGCCCAGGGAGCTTGTGGAGCCTATACAGTCCTGTCGATCCTGTGGAGCTCGTCGAGCCCATGGGCCCCATGGAACCTGTTGAGGTATGGACTCCAAGGACACTACATAGAATGTGGAGCCTTTTAAGGGCATGTAGCCCTTTGACACCTGTGGAGCCCATGGATCCTGTTGAGTCTGTGGAGACTGCGGCACCCATTGAGTCCTGCGGAGACTGTACAGTCCATAGAGCCTGTGGATTAGGTGGAGCCAATGTAAATGTTGGAGCCCATGGAGTCATAAATGACTGTAGTGCCCATGGAACCTATGGAGACAATGGAGCCCATGGAGGTCTTTGGAGCTTTTGCACTCCCATGAAGGACAGTGAGACTGTGAAGTCTGTGAGAATATAGAGGCCTATGGAAACCATGGAGCTGATGAAGCCCAATGAAACTGTGAAACCTGGGGAGGAATGTGGAGCCCTTGCAGGCCTGAAGGCCCTTTGGAGCCCATGGTAACTCGGCAGGGCTGGTAAGCCTGTGGAGCCCACGGAGTCCTGAGGAGCATGTATAGTACTATAGACCCCATGGAGCCTACGGCAACAAGGCATGCCCCCGGAAAATGTGCAGCCCGTGCAGAAACTGGAGCTCATGGAGCCCATGGGACCCATGGAGCCACTGGAGCTTGCAGAGACTGTATATCTCATGGAGGTCATGGAGCCTGTGTGAGCATATGGAGCCTGTGGAGCACATGAAGGCTATGGAGCCTGTAGAGCCTTTGGAGTTCATGGAGCCTGTGAAGTCTGTACATACCCATGGAGCCTGTGGAGCACGTGGAACCTGTGGAGTCTTTGTATAACTGTGGAGCCTGTGGAGCACATGGAACCCATAGAGACAGTGGAGTCTGGGCAGCCCGTGGAATCCTGTGGAGCCTATGCCAGCTCCTAGAGGCGATTGACACTTTTGGAGCATGTGCTGCCTGTGATGACCATAGATTGCATTGAGACTCCGGAGGCTCTGTAGGCCAGTGGAGCCTGTGTAAACTGTTAAGTCCTTTGAGTCCGTGGAACTGGTGGAGATTCTGGAAACCATGGAGACCGAAGAGCCCATGGAGACTATGGAGCCCAAGGAGTCCTGTGGAACCTGTGCAGTCCGTGAAGGACCGGGAGACTGTGAAAGCTGTGAGAATATAGAGGCCTTTGGAACCCATGGAGCTGATGGAACTCATGGATGCTGTGAATTCCCTGGATGCATGTGGAGACTGAGGAGGCCTGAGGTCTTGTGGGACCATGGTACTCCTTCAGGCCTTGGGAGACTGTGAAGCACAGGGAGGCTTGTGGATCCTGTAAAGGACTATAGACCCTACGGATCCTATGTCAACTGTGCTTGCCTGCAGAACATGTGGAGCCTGTGGAGCCTCTGGAGCTCATCGTGCCAGTGGAACCCATGGAGCCTGTGAAGTCCGTAGATTCTGTCGAGCCTGTGCATACCCATGGAGCCTGTGGAGCATATGGGGCCCATGGAGCCTGTGCAGTCCGTAGAGTTTGTGGAAACTGTGCATATGCATGTATATTGTTGATCATATGGAGTCCATGGAGCCTGTGTAATCCATGCAGGCCATGGAGGCCTCTGGAGCCTATGCTGGCCCTTAGAGGCCATTGATACCTGTGGAGCATGTGCTGCCTGTGAAGACCATAGATTCCATGGAGACTGTGGAGGCTGGGTCGGTCAGTATGGCCTGAGGGGCCTTTGGAGCCTGTGAAGGACCATAAAGCCTGTGGAGCATGTAAGCTGTGAAGACTATGCCAACCAGTGTAGCCCATGGAGACCATGGAGACTGTAGAAAGCTGTGGAGCCTGTGCAGACCTGTGGAGACATTGAGGTCAGGGAGTCCATGAAGTCTGTTAAGAACATGGAGTTCACAAAGCCTGTGGAGCCCTTGAAGCCTGTACAGTCCCAGTGAGCTTGTGGAGCCTGTACAGGCCTGTGCATCCTGTGTAGCTTGCCGAGTCCATGTGGTCCTTGGGGCCTGTTGTGTTATGGAGCCCAAGGACACTACATAGAATGTGAGCCCATTAAGTACATGTAGCTCACTGACATCTGTGGAGCCCATGGAGCCTGTTGAGCCTTTAGATACTGAAACACACATTGAGGCCTGGGGAGACTGTACAGGCATTAGGGCCTGTGGATTCTGTGGAACCAATGGAGCTGGTGGAGCCCATGGATTCGTAAAGGACTGTATAGCCCATGGAGGCTATGGAGCCCGTGGAGCCCATGGAGCTTGTGGATGCTGTGTAGTCCAAAGGAACCTGTGCATCTTGTGACACCCATCCAGCCAGTGGACCTGGTGCAGTTTGTGGAAGCCATGGAAACCGAGGAGCTCAAGGAGCATATGGAGTCCAGGGAGGGCTGTGGAACAGGTGCAATCCTTGAAGGACAGGGAGACTGTGAAGCCTGGGTGAATATAGAGGTCTGTGGAACCCATGGAGCTGATGGACCCCATGGAAGCTGTGAAACACGTGGAGGCCTGTGGAGACTGTGCAGGCCTGAGGACCCTGTGAAGCCCATGGTTCCTCTGCAGGCTTGCATTTCCTGTGGAGCCCATGGAGGCCTGTGGAGACTATGGCAACTTTGCAGGCCTGTAGAACATGTGGAGCCACTGGAGCTCATGGAGTTGATGGAACCCATGGAGCTTGTGGAGACTGCAGAGCCTGTATATCTAATGGAGGCCATGTAGTCTGTGCAGGCTCAGGATTGTGGCAGAACCTGTTTAGGCCATGGAGGAATGTGGATCCTGTAGTGTCCATGGAGGTTACATAAGCTCATGAAGAATGTGGAGGCTCTAGAGTCTGAAGTAGCTGAGGATCATGTGAAGGCCTATGGTTTCTGTGGATCCCATTTCATGCCATCAAGCCTGTGAGTCTTGTGCCAGCTCATGGGTCTTGTGGAGACTGGGGATTCTGTGGATCTGTGAAGCCATATGAAAGTCATGGAGGCCTTGGAATTCATGGAGCCCATGGAGCATGTAATGACCCTGGAGTTCTGTGGACCCTCTGCCCACCCATGGAGCCTGTTGAGCCTTTGAAGACCTTGGATACTGCAGTCTCTGCAGGCCCATGGAACCTGAGGAGCATGTGAAGCCCGTGGAGCCTATAGAACATGTGGAGTCAGTGGAATTTACAGAGCTTTTCTATATTTATGAAGCCTTTGGAGCACATGAAGCCTGTGGATCCCTTGGAGCCTATGAACGCTGTAGAGTCCCATAGACGACATGGAGCCTATGGCAACTCTACAAGCCTGCAGAACCTATGGAGCTTGTGGACTGAATTGATCTCATGGAGCCCATGGAACTCATGGAGACTTTGGAGCCTGCAGATCCTGTATATCTCATGGAGGCCATGGAACCTGTGCAGGCTCATATTGCTGGCAGAGCCTATTGAGGCCATGGAGGAATGTGGATCCCATGGAGCCCATGGAGATAATGTAGGACCATGTAGCCTGTGGAGGCTGTTGAGTCTGAAGAAGCTGATGATCATGTGGAGGCCTGTGGAGTCAGTGGAGACCATTTTGCGCAATGGAGCCTGTGATGCCTGTGCAGGCTCATGGAGGGGATGGACACTGGGGATCCCCTGGAGACTGTGTAGCCACATGGATATCATGGAGGCCTTGGAAGTCGTGGAGCTGATGGAGGATGCATTGCCCCTGGAGGCCTGTGGAGCCTCTGCATGCCCAGGGGAGCATGTTGAGCATTTGAAGTTCTTGGAGAAAATGCAGCCTGTGCAGGCCCATGGAGCATGGGGAGCACGTGGATCCCATGGAGCCTATGGATACCATGCACCACGTGGACGCCTGAGGAGCCTATGCAGGCCCCTAGAGACCATTTACACCTGTAAAGCATGTGATGCCTGTGAAGACCATAGATTCCAAGGAGATTATGGAAAGCCGTGTAGGCCAGGGAATCCTGTGGGACTTTGGATCCTGTCAAGGCCAATGTAGCCTACAAAGCTTGTGTAACACATGAAGCCTATGTAGACCTGGGAGCCAGTGGAGTTCCTGGAGATGGTAGAGGCCTGTGGGGACTCTGAAAGCCAGTGGAGTTGGTTGTGCCCATGGAACCCATTCATTCTGCCAAACCTTGGAGTTCACAAAGTCTGTGGAGCCCTTTAAGCCTGTGCAGTCACAGGGAGTTTGTGGAGCCTGTACAGGCCTGTAGATCCTGTGGAGCTCAATAAAACTATGGGGCCATGAAGCCTGTTAAGGAATTGAGCCCAAGGACACTACAGAGAATATGGAACCTATTAAGGTCATGTAGCCCATTGACACATGTGGAGCGCATGGAGCCTGTTGAGCCTGTGGAAATTGTGGCACCCATTGAGGCCTGTGGAGCCTGTACAGGCCTTAGAGCCTGTGGATTTTGTGGAGGCAATGGAGCTGGTGAAACCCATGGGGTTGTAAATGAGCATAGAGCCCATGGAGCCTGTGGAGCCACTGGAGCCCATGGAGCTCATGGATGCTGAGGAAGCCAGTGGAACCTGTGCAACCTGTGAAGCCCATGGAGTCCTTGGAGCTGGTAGCATTTGTGGAAACCATGGAGACCGAGAAGCCCATGGAGACTGTGAAGCCCAAGGAGGCCTGTGGAGCCTGTGCAGTCCTGTGAAGGACAGGGAGACTGTGAACTCTGTGAGAATATACAGGTCTGTGTAACCCAGGGAGCAGATAGAGCCCTTTGAGGTTATGAAACTCTCTCAGGCCTAGGGAGTCTTGGAGGTCTGAGGACCATGTGGTACCCATGCTACTTCTGCAGGCCTGGGGAGTTTGTGGAACCCATGGAGAACTGTGGCGTCTGTACAGGCCTTTAGACATGGAGCATATAGCAATGGTCAGACCTGCGAATCATGTGGAGCCTGTGGAGCCAATTGAGCTCATTGAGCCCATGGAACCCATGGAGCCTGTGGAGCCTGCAGAGTCTGTATATCTCATGGAGGCCATGGACACTGTGCAGGATCATGGTGCTGGCAGAGCCTGTTGAGGCCATATAATAATTTGGATATCGTGGAGCCCATGGAGGTTATGCAAACCCATGAATTCTGTGGAGACTGTAGAGTCTGCAGTAACTGAGGATCTTGTGGAGGCCTATGGAGTCTGTGGACCTCAGTTTGGGCCATGGAGCCTGTGAGGACTGTGCAGGCTCATGGAGACTATGGAGACTGGGGAGCCTCTGGAGAACATGAAGCCATATGGATGCCATGGAGGCCTTGGAGGTCATGGAGCCAATGGAACAAACATTGCACCTAGAGGCCTGTGGAGCCTCTGAAAGCCCATGGAGTATGTTGAGACTGTAGCCCTTGTAGACCATGCAGTGTGTGCAGGTCCATGGAACCTGTGGAGTCATGGATTCTGTAGAGCCTATAGAACCTCTGGTGCCATTGGAACTTGTGGAGCCTGTGTACACCGTTGGAACCTGTGGAGCACGTGTAGTCTGTGGAGACCATGGAGCCTGTGGGGCCTGTAGAGTCTTATAGACCCCATGGAGCCTAAGGCAACTGTGCAGGCCTGCGGAATATGTGGAGCTTGTTGAGCCACTCGAGCTCACAGAGCCAAGGAACCCATGGAGCCTGTGGAGCCTTTTACACCCTTGGAGTCCATGCAGACTGTGCAGGCCAATGAACACTGAGGAGTACCTGTAACCTTTGGAGCTTGTAGAGCATGTGGAGACAGTGAATAACCATCAAGCATGTGGAGCCCATGGAGGTTGTGGAGTCCATGCAGCCACTGGAGGACTGCTTAGCCTATGGAGGCCCCTAGATTTCTTTGCCACTTGTGGAGCATGTGCTGCCTGTGCAGAACCTAAATTCTATGGAAACGGTGGAGGCTTCATAGGCCAGTGGAGCCTGTGGGGACTTTGGTGCCTGTGGAAGTCCATGGAGCCTGTGGAGCCCGTGTATCCCATGGAACCTATGCAGAACTGTGGAGCACGTGGAGCCCTTGGAGACGGTAGAGGCATGTGGAGCCTGTGCAGGCCTGTGGAGGTGGTTGAGGCCATGGAGACCATGAAGTCTGTCAAGTCCATGGAGTTCAGAAAGCCCATGGGGCTTTCTGTGCAAGCCCAGGGAGCTTGTGGAGCCTGTACATGCCTGTGGATCCATGGGGCATTTTGAAGTATGTAGCCCAAGGGCACTATAGAAAAGGTGCACCTTGGGGAGAGCATGTAGCCCCTGGACACCTGTGGAGCCCATGAAACCATTAGAGCCTGTGGAGACTGCAGAGCCAAAATAGTGGTGCAGCCTATGGGGACTAGAGGACTGTGGAACCCATGGAGCCCACGGAGCCAATGGAGCCCAGTAAGCTCATGGATGCTGTACAGGACAAGGGAACCTGTGAAGCCCATATAGTCCATGGAGCTGGTGGAGCTTCTTGAGGCCATGGAGAATGAGCAGCCCGTGATGTCTATGGAGCCCAAGGAGGCCTGTGGAGCCTGTGCAGGACCGTGAAGGAGAAGGAGATTGTGAAATGTATGAGAATGTAGAGGCAGGTGGATCTCATGGAACTGATGGAATGCATGGATTCTGTGAAACTCGTGGAGGATTGTGGAGCCTCTGCAGGCCAGAGTATCCTGTGGAGTCCATAGTGTCTGTGCACTACTGGGGAGCCTGTGGAGCATATGGAGGCCTGTGAATCATGTTTAAGCCTATAACCCACTAGAGCCCATGGCACCTGTGGGGGCCTTTGGAACATATGGAGCCCATGGAGTCACAGGTGCTCATGGAGACCATGGAACCCATGGAGACTGTGGAGACTGCAGAGCCTCTCTATCCCATGGAGGCCATGGAGACAATGCAGGCTCATGGTGCTGGCATAGACTCTTGAACCCATGGAGGAATGTGGAGTCCATGGAGCACATGGAGGTTATGTACGCCCGTGGAGACTATGGAGGCTGTGGAGGCTGAGGAGGCTGAGAATATTAGGGAGGACTGTGGAGCCTGTGGAGCCCATTTTGGGCCATGGAGCCTTTCGGGCTGTGCAGGCTCAAGGAGCTCCTGTAGACTGTGGAGCCTGTGGAGGCTGTGTAGGCACATGGAGCCCATGGAGCATGCATTGCCTGTGGAGGGCTGTGGTACCTCTGCAGACGCATGGAGCTGTAATTCCAAGCAATGTCATAGCTGCCAAGGAAGTGAGTATACTGCTTAATTTTGAAAACTGAAGAAACCACTCCACTGGCATAGTATTAGGCAAATGCAGTCTTTTGACATTGTGAGTGACAGTACACAACAGCCAGGGTAACCAGGATCTTATTTAACTTTCAAAGTTGAAGTACCTAAACTATTCAGAGTATTAGGTAAAACCAGTGTTTTGAAGGTGATTGTGAGTGTAAACACATGCATAGCAGCCAAAGAAACTAGAATCTTACATAGATTTCAAAAAGGAAGGAACTGCAGCATTCACATAGAAAAAGCAATGTTTTGACATTGGTTGTAAGTGATAACAAGTGCATAGCAGTGAAGGAAAGAAGTATTTTATTTACTTAAAAAAATGTAGACCTCTGCATTGGCAGAGCATTAGGTAAATGCAGGGTTTTGACATTTTGAGTGAAAATAAGTGCATAGCAGCCAAGGAAACAAGTATCTTACTTACTTTTAAAATATGAAGTAACTCCTGTGTTCACAGAGTGTTATGTAAAACCATTGTTTGAAGATGATTGTAAGGGAAAACACATGCATAACAACAAATGAAATATCAATCTTACTGAGATTTCAAAACTGAAGAAACTACTGCATTGGGATCGCGATAGGTAAAATCGCTGTTTTGACATGGGTTGTAAGTGAAGACAAGGGCATAGCATGCATGGAAATTAGGATCTTTCTTAAATGTGAAGAAGGATACTGGATTCACAGAGCTTTAGATTAAAAAACAGGTTTTGATCGTGATTGTAACTCCAAGCAAGTGCATAGCTGCCAATGAAATGCGTTTCCTATTAGTTCTAAAACCTGAAGAAACCACTGCATTGGAATAGCATTAAGTAAAAGCAGTGTTTTGACATTGATTGCACATGAAAGCAAGTGCATAGCAGCTGGGTTAGTCAGCCAAAGGGGTGTTAATGTGAAATACCAAAAATGGGTTGTTGTTTATACAGGGTATTTATTTGGGTAGAAGTCCACAGATACCAGGCCATAAAGCGTTAAGTCTCTTCTCTCACCACAGTCCATTGCCACTTGTTAGAACAAGACAGCTGCTGGCATTTGCCAAGATTCAGGCTTCTGGGGTTTCTCTCTTCCCGGGGCTGTGTTTCTCTTCAGGCTTAGCTCCTGTTTCCTCCACAAGATCAGCTGTAGATGATCAGGTAAAAGGCTTGTTTCTCTTCTCCTGGGGCTTTGTTTCTAACATCAAAACTGCTTCTCAAAAGACTGCTTCAACTGTCCTTTGCATTGCCTTTTTATTCGTTTCCCCCACCCATCAAGGGGTGGGGCTCAATGCCCTACTGATGTGATCCAGTCAATGCCCTCATCATAACTTAATCATACCCAGATTAACAGATCACTTTACAACCATGATCCAATTATATTTTTGGAATTCATAATTACACCAAATTCCCCAATGGTTACAGCAGCCAAACAAACAAGCATCTTACTGACATTTCAAACTTGAAGTTCCTCCTGTATTTACATAGAGTTATGTGAAACCAGTGTCTTGAAGTTGATTTTAAGTAAAAACTCATGTAAAGCATCCAATGAAACAAGTCTCTCTATTGGTTTTCTAAACTGAAGGTCCAACTGCATTCACTGAGCGTTAGGGAAAAGCCCTTGGAACCTGTGTAAACTGTGGAGTCCATGGAGCCTGTGGGGACTCTGGTGACTGGAGCATGTGGAGGCCTGTGGAGCCCAGGCAACTGTGTAGGCCTGTGGACCCTGTGCTGGCCAGTGTATTGTGTGTAGCATTTGGAACCCAGGGAGCCTGTGGAGCTTGTGCAGGCCTGTAGACCACGTGGAACCCATGGAGCTTGTGCAGGCCCAGGTGATTTTGGAGGCTATGGAATTTTTGTGTCCGAGAAGGCTGGTTGAGGCCATGGAGCCTGTGGAGCCTGTGCAGGACCTTGGAAAATGTGGAGTCTGTGGACACTGTGATGTCTGTGGAGCCAATGGTAGCCTGTGGACTCTACGCAGACCATGGCGCTCATGGAGCCCATGGATTTTGTGGATGAATTGGAGCCTGTGTTCCTGTAGAGCCTGTGGACAGCTGTAGAGCCTGTGGAGCACATAAAGTCTTTGGAGCCCATGAACCATATGTAGCCTGTTCAGGCTCATGGAGCCTGTGGAGCTTGTGCAGACCAGTGGAATCTGTGGAGATTGTGGGACCATGGAGGGTGTGGAGCCTTTTCAGACCCATGGGGACTGTGGAACCATGGCCACCGTGGAATTAATGGATGTCAGTGGAGAACATGGAGACCATGGCACCAGTAGTCCTGTTGAATTCTGTAGAGCCAATGGAAACCATTGATTCTGAGCAGCCCTGGGGCATGTGGATCCCATGGATCTCATTGAGGCCTGTGGAGCTTTGGATCATGTGGAGACCCTTGGAGCCAATAGAGCCCATTGAGCCCATGGAGACTCTGCACACCTGTGGGGCCTGTGGAGTTTGTGAAGTCCATGGATGACTGTGGAGCTTGTACATTCCTTTGGAACCTTTGGAATTGTGGAACCCATGGATGCCTGAGCAGCCCATGGAGCCCATGAAAACTTGTGGAGACTGTGGAACATTTGGAGCCTGTTCAGGCTGTGAAGTTGAAGGAGCCGATAAAAGCCATTGAGCCTGTGGAATCTGTGGAGCCCAGGAAGCCTGTGGAGTCCTTGGAACCTGTGTAAACTATGGAATCCATGGAGTCTTTGGAGCCTGTGGAGCTTGTGGAGACTGTGGAAGCTTGATGAGTTTTGCAGGTGCATGGAGCCTGTGGAGCCTATGGAACCTGTGGAGACTTTAGAACGCATGGAGACTTGTGGAGCCTGTGCAGTGCCATGTAAGCTGTGGAGACTGTAGGGTCTTTGGAGCCTGTGGATTCCATTGAGTCAGTGGAGAATGATGAGCCTGTGCATACCCTTGGAGCATGAGGACACATGGAGTCCCTGGAGACCATGAAAAACATGGAGATCAGGGATTCCATTGAGACCTGAGTATCTGTGGATCCGATGGAAACTGTGAAAACAGTTGAGGCCTGTGAAATCTGTGCATCTTATGGATCCCATGGTGTCCATTGAGGGTGTTGAGGTACGGAGATCGAGAAGACTGTGGAGACTCTGGATCCAATCAAACATATGTAGCCAATGGATGTCTGTGGAGCCCATAGAGCCTGTAGTGTCCTTGGAGTCAGTGGATACCTGTGGAGCCTATGAAGTGCCATGGAAGCTGGTGATATCTGTGGAGCATGTGCTCCCTGTGGAGACCATAAGTTCCATGTAGCCTGTGGGTGCCATGGAGGCCAGGGGATCCTGTGGGTCCTTTGGAGCCTATGTAAGCCCATGAAGCCAGTGGAGCCAGTGTAACTCATGGAGCCTATGTAACCCTATTGAGCCCGTAGAGCCCATGGAGCCTGTAGAGGCCTGTGGAGCCTGTGCAGTCCTGTGGAGTTGTTTGAGGCCATGGAGACGATGAAGTCCACAGTGTCCTTGGAGCTCAAACAGCCCGTGGAGTCCATGGAGCCTGGGCAAGCCCAGGGAGCATGTGGAGCCTATAGAGTACTGTGGATCTTGTGGGGCTCATCAATCCCATGGCGTGATTTGAGGTATGGAGCCAAAGGACACAACAAAGAATGTGGAGCTTGTGGCTTGCATGTAGCCCATGGAACTGTGTGGAGCCATGGAGCCTGTAGAGCATGTGGAGATGTCGAGTCCATTGAGGACTCTGGATCCTGTACATTGTCAGGGAGACTGTGGCGCCTGTGGAGGGGAGGGAGTTGGTCAAGTCCATGAAGTCGTAGAGGACTGTGGAGCTCATGGGCCCAGTTGAGTCCATGTCACCTGTGTAGGTCTGTACAGGCCTATAGACCCCATGGATCCTAGGGCACATGTGTAGACTTGTGGAACATGTTGAGCTTGTGGAGCCACTGGAGCTCATGTAGCCCATGGAACCATGGACCCTGTGGAAGGTGCAGAATATGTATTTCTGTTGGAGGTCATTGAGCCTGTGTAAGCTCATTGTGCCACAGTGTCTGTTGAGCTCTTTGAGGAATTGACTCCCATGGAGCCAGGGAGTTTATGTTGACACATGGAACTGTGGAGGATGAGGATCATGTGGAGGCCTGTCGAGTCTGTGGAGCCCATTTTGGGCCATGGAGTCTGTTGGGCCTATGCAGCCTTATGGAGTCTGTGGAGAATGGGGAACCTGTGGATCTGTGCAGGCACATGGATGCCATGGAGGTCTTAGAGGCCATGGAGCCCGTGTAGCATGCATTGTCTGTGGAGGCCTGTGGAGCCTCTGCAGGCCCATGGAGTTGTAACTACAAGCAAGCGTGTAGCAGCCAATGAAATTAGTGTAATGCTTAGTTTTCAAAACTGAAGAAACCACTGCATTGGCATAGCATTAGATAAAACCAGTGTATTCATATTTATTGTGAGTGAAAGCAAGTACAGAGCAGCCAAATAACTAGCATCTTTATTCCTTTTCAAATTTGAAGTACCTCCTGCATTCACAGACAGGTGAAATCAGTGTCTTGAAGTTCATTGAAAGTGAATATATGTGCAAAGCAGACAAGTACACCAGTTTTTATTGGTTGTCTAAACTGAAAAACTAACTGCATTCACTGAATGTTTGGGAAAAGCAGGGCTTTAAGTTTATTGTAAGTGAAAACACGTGCAAAGCAGCAAAAGAAACTAGAATATTAAGTACATTTCCAAAGTGAAGAAACTGCAACTTTGGCATACAAAAGGCAGTGTTTTAACATTGGTTGTAAGAGAAAACAAATGCATAGCAGCCAAAAAAGAAATATCTTATTTATTTACAAAAGTGGAAAACCTCTGCATTGCCAGAGCATTACATAAAAGAAGGGTTTTGACATAGTGAGTGAAAGGAAGTGCATAGTAGTTGGGGAAACAACTATCATACTTCCTTATCAAAGATGAAGTATCTTCTGCATTCACAGAGTTTTTGGGTAAAACCAGTGTTTTGGAGGTGAATGTAAGTGAAAAAAAATTCACAGCAGCAAATGAAACACAAATCTAAATGAGATTTCAAAAGTGAAGAAACTACTGCATTGGCATAACATCAGGTAAAAGCAGTGTTTTGACAATGGTTATATGAAAAGAGATGTAAATCTCCAAATAAAACACACATTCACATTTGTGGAGTAAAACAACTAGTGCTATGGGAAAACATCAGGAAAAAATAGTATGTTGGCATACTCAGTTAAAGTGATTGCATAGCAGTCAAACAAACAAGTAAGTTACTTAACTTTGAAAGGTGAATTTACTCCTGATTTCAGAGCGTGTTATGTTAAACCAGTGCATATCAGATGATTTTAAGTTAACACACAGATTTAAAACAACAAAAAACACGAGTCTTACATTAGAAACGTGAGGAAGTTACTGCATTGGCACAGAATTTCATAAAATACGGGTTTTTTCTTTGTGAGTGAAAGCAAGAACATAGCAGGAAAACAAACAAGAACATTACTAAACTTTGGAAATTGAACTACCTCCTGCATTCACAGTGTGTTTGGGGAAAGCAGTGGTTTGAAGGACATTGTAAATTAAATCAAATGCAAAGCACCAAAGGAAACACATCTCTTTCACATTTGTATAGTAAAAGAACTAGTGCTATTGGGAACATCAGGAAAAGCAGATTGTTGGCATACACAGTGAAAGTGATTGCTTAGCAGCCAAACAAACAAGTATGATACTTAACTTTGAAAGTTGAATTTACCCCTGTATTCACAGGGTGTTATGTTAAACCAGTGTATAGAAAGTGATTTTAAGTGAATACACAGATTTGGAAAAACAAGAAACAAGAATCTTACATTCGAAACGTGAAGGAGTTACTGCAGTGGCATAGAATTACGTAAAATCCGGGTTTTTACATTGTGACTGAAACCAAGAGCATAGCAGGTAATCAAACAAGTATATTATTAAACATTGGAAATTGAACTACTTCCAACATTCACAGCATGTTTCGTGATCGCAGAAGTTTGAAGTTCACTGTAAATGAAAAGAGATGTAAATGTCCAAATAAAACACACATTCACATTTGTGGAGTAAAACAACTAGTACTATGGGAAAACATTAGGAAAAAATACTATGTTTGCATACTCAGTTCAAGTGATTGCATAGCAGTCAAACAAACAAGTATATTACTTAACTTTGAAAGGTGAATTTACTCCTGATTTCAGAGCGTGTTATGTTAAACCAGTGCATAGAAGATGATTTTAAGTTAACACACAGATTTAAAACAACAAAAAAACTAGTCTCACACTAGAAACGTGAGGAAGTTACTGCATTGGCATAGAATTTCGTAAAATCCGGGTTTTTTCTTTGTCAGTGAAAGCAAGAGCATAGCAGGAAAACAAACAAGAACATTACTAAACTTTGGAAATTGAAATACCTCCTGCATTCACAGTGTGTTTGGTGAAAGCAGTGGTTTGAAGGACATTGAAAATGAAATCAAAAGCAAAGCACCAAATGAAACACATCTCATTCACAGTTGTATAGTAAAAGAACTAGTGCTATTGGGAGCATCAGGAAAAGCAGAATGTCATACTCAGTGAAAATAATTGCAGAGAAGTCAAACAAACAAGTATGTTACTTAGCTTTGAAAGGAGAATTTCCTCCTGAATTCACAGTGTGTTATGTTAACCCAGTGTATGGAAGATGATTTTAAGTGAATATACAGAATTAGAACAACAAAAAACACAAATCTTACATTTCAAACGTGACAAAGTTACTGCATTGGAATAGAATTTCGTAAAACCCGGGGATTTACATTGTGAGTGAAAGCAAGATCATAGCAGCAAAACAAACATGTATGTAAGAAAACTTTGGAAATTGAACTACATTCTGCATTCACAGCATGATTGGTGAAAGCAGTGGTTTGAAGGTCACTGTAAATGAAAACTGTAGGAAGGTACAAAATTAAACACAAATTCACATTTGTGGAGTAAAACAACTAGTGCTACGGGGAAACATCAGGAAAAGCAGAATATTGGCATACACAGTGAAAGTGATTGCGTAGCAGCCAAACAAACATGTATGATACTTAACTTTGAAAGTTGAATTTACCCCTGTATTCACAGGGTGTTATGTTAAAGCAGTGTATAGAAAATGATTTTAAGTGAATACACAGAATTGGAAAAACAAGAAACAAGAATCTTTCATTTGAAACGTGATGAAGTTACTGCAGTGGCATAGAATTACGTAAAATCCGGGTTTTTACATTGTGACTGAAACCAAGAGCATAGCAGGGAATCAA
>JAKSZT010038302.1:5917-16956 GCA_026826555.1 Tolypeutes matacus
AAAAAAAAAAAAAAAAAAAAAAGGACAGTGTTGGAGAAGTTTTGATGTTGGAGTTCTGGTGAGGAAGGAGAGAAGGCCCGGGGATACAGATGACCCATTCCCCTGAGAGTTCACAGCTGGCGTTGTGGAGGAAACAGAGGAGCTAAGGCCAGAGAGAAATGCAGCTCCAGGAAGAGAGGAACCCAAGAAGCCTGAACCCTGGCCAACGTTGGCAGCTGTCTTGTTCTAACACGTGGCAATGGACTGTGGTGAGGGAAGAAACTTATGCTTTATGGCCCAGTAACTGTAAGCTTCTACCCCAAATAAATACCCTTTATAAAAACCAAACGATTTCTGGTATTTTGCATCAGCACCCCTTTGACTAACTAATACAGACAAGGACACAAATTTAAGACTCAGACATCTTATATTTTGCAGTGAATAACCCTTTGTGATCCTATTGAATGTCAAAGTCTAGGAGGGTGGGTGGTTGTAACTATCTTTCTTTCTTAGCAGTCATTTAAGATTAGATACACTACTTGGGCTGCCTCAACTACACAAATGGAAAGGTTAGGATATTATCTATCTGTATTAGGAACTTGGGCAGGTTGTTAGAAGGAATCAGGTGCAATTTTCTGGCACAATTTTCTTGTTCTAAAATAACCGTAATTTGTACAGTTTTCATTATTGCAGGCCTGGGGTTCTTCGAGCTCTTACTTCTGTCTCTCAACTTAAGATGGAGGGGGTGGGGGAGTGTCCTGCATTGCTGGGTCTGATGGGAGTCTGAGATCCGTCTAGGGCCTTCCTGGGTGTGAAGCCCCATTTTTTTTTTTTTTAAGATTTTAGTTATTTATTCATTTATGCCCCCCTTGCTGCTTGTGCTCGCTGGGTCAGCTAACCACGCCGTGTGGGCGGGCTTGTCTTCACCAGGAGGACCCGGGAACCGAACCCGGGGCCTCCCATATGGTAAACGGGAGCCCTACTGATTGAGCCACAGCCGCTTCCCATGAAGCCCCATTTATCCCTCAGACCAGCCTGGGCTGTCCAGCAGTATTGGGGCTTCCCTGTCCCTCTCAGATTCTCCCCAGTTCCTGGCTCACTGAAAGCAGTACTTCAGGTCAGTGGCTCTAATATTCCCTCTGTCTTTTTCCTGAAAGTTCCAGCATCTGTCCTATATGGCTATCCAAAGACTACTTCTGAGGGGCCTGATGAGCCTGCAGCTGGTCTCTTGCTAGATTTAGGGTGGTCTCACCATTGGCCAGCTGGCCTGGAGGCTGTTGCGTTCTGCCCTGGGAGTCTGTCCCTTTTCCAGGAGCAGCCACTCCTCTTTCCTTCCCATGCCCCCTAGTGGCCTTCTCAGAAAGGTTCTTTTTTTTTTTTTTTTTTTTTAACCCCGGAAATGTTTAGTTCTAAGGTCATTTGTCAAACCCATAAGAGTGACCTATCTAAGCTCTGTGACTGCCATATCCTTTCTCAGTCAAATTCTGAACATAGCCTATGTGTCCCAAGTAGTTCTCATCTGATTCCTCACTTATTCTCTGGCCGCATTTGGTTTTTGCAGATATAAACCATGATGTTTAACATCCCCAAATATCTTAAACGTCTAACAAGGTGCTTGCCAATGCAGAGATGAAATCATGTGCCCACTGAAGTGGTAACTGGAAACACCAGCTCTCCTGTGTGTCTAGCCGATTATTTAGCAAGTTAGCAGAAGTGAGGGCGGGAGGCCCTGTGGGGACTGATTCAGATGAAGTGGCAGTATTACTTCCATACCTCACATTTTCACAGTCTGCGAGAATTGATCATTGAGTGGCACCATTAAAACTGGAGTTTTGTAAAGGGCCCTATAAGTAAGGGGGCGTCTAAGTAATGTTTAAACTATATAGAATATAAATATTACTTGAGTTGGTTCCTGGGGTGAAACAACAATGAACTAAAATTGAAAGGCTTGACTAATGCTGATTCAGTGGAAGTTATGTTCGCAATTTCTCCCTTTCCACGATAAGGATCTCTGCTATTGAGATAGACCACTGGTACAGACACTGAGTGTTTGCTAATTCCTTGACACTAAGTTAAATACACACTGTATCTAAAGAAGAAAATGTCTTGGCATCATCAAAGGAAACTTGGTGAGCCTCTTTTCTTCAGCGATTTACACTGCCATTTGCCCTAATTGTTCTTGCAGTTTCATCTATCACAATGGAAGCTAGTGAAATGGTATAAAAAGCTTCTCAGTGTCCTTTGCTGCAAAGATTCTTGTCTGTGATTACGTTCTTCTGGAAAGGATAAACCCTAGTTGGAAGACCTAAAGTCCTAGCCAATGTTAAGCAGAGGAGGCAGAGGAAGGCTCTCTTCTGGGGGTGCAATCTGATGTTGCTGGGCATATGGCTGCAAAGAGTTACTGTCCTGGAAGAGGAATCCTAACAAACTGGGAAAGCCGTGCTGGGCCCTCATTTCATCGGCTGTTTGTTTTGTTTTGTTTTGCTGAGCCATAGGCTCTGTTCTTCTACCCAGGCCTGAGACAAGCTTCCATCAACCTAACTGCATCTGCTCCAAACCACCTTTTAAAACAGCAGATCTTTCAGACTGCTGTACCTCTCAGCTTTCTACTGACAGTCATACTTTTTGCTGACCTGTGAGAACGTGTGTCCAAGGGATAACTGAGGCAAATGACTGGGAGTTTTGACATAGAAGGGTAATGGGATCACATGCAGCAGAATTGGATGATTCTAATTTCATCTCCTGTTAAGAACTAGAGAGAAAGAGTCTGTGTTTTAAATCCTGCACCTTAGAGAAAAATGCAATTGCTGTAGAAGAGTATATCAATTATTAAGTGCTGAGCCAATGCTATTTTGGTTGCATCTCCAGTGAGAAGATTATTTCCAGGAATGCCATACGCTTGGCTTCAGTCAACCTCAGCCCCAATCTTCCCTCTGAGGCAGAAATAATAACACTGGGTGGAATGGGGAGGAGGGAAGGGATTGTGGGGCTGGGAAAGAGATTGTTAGAAGGGACAGAAGGGTAAGAACAGCAGGTGGTTTTGAAAGCAGATTCCTAAACTAGTTAATTTTGGTTCACTAATGTTGATAAAGGCAGCTCTCCTCTTTGCAGTATGGAGAGAACACTGTGGGGAACTTTGAAAGTGTCTCTGATTCTTCTTCTGCGTAGAATCTCTCTTAGACATAAACTGTTTGAATATACCTTGTGATGTGATAAGGGACAGAGTGGGGGAATCCCTCTCTCAGCCTGGCTCTCCCCCTTCTTTCCTGTCTGGGTCCAAGATCTGTTTTGCTGGAAAGCTTCTCTGTCTGTTCCTGACTGCCCCATCAGGGAATTGAGTCTCTGGTGTGTCTACTACCAGGGCAACAGCCACCTAAATTTCTTTCCATACTAGCTGTAGTTCTTGAACCTAAGACATATAAGAGCCTCCTGGTTCCACATCCAGTCCTTTTTTTTTTTTTTTAAAGATTTATTTATTTACTTTATCCATTTTAACCCCCGCCCCCCTTCCCCATTTGCTGTTTTGTGTCCATTCGCTGGGCAATTCTCTGTGTCTGTTTCCTCCCATCTCTTCTCATCCTCCTCCTCCAGTCTTCACCAGGATTCGATCCTGGAGACCTCCAATGTAGGAGAGAGGTGTTTTGCCACCTGCACCACCTCAGTTCCTGGCTTTCAGAGCTTTCGCAGCATCTCGTCTTGTCTCTCCCCTGTTACGTCATCATCGGCACACAGAGCCTGGCAGCCCATGCGCCTTCTATATATATATTTTTTTATTTTACCAGGAGGTCCCGGGGATCGAACCCAGGTCCCTCCATATGGCAGATGGACGCCCAACCATTTGAGCCACATCCGTCCCCCATCCAGTCCTTTTTGGACAGTGTATTAGTCAGGGTTCTCTAGGGAAACAGAACTGACAGGCAATATCTGTAAATAGTATGAGATTTTATAAAATTGTTTCACGTGATCGTGGGGATGCACAAGTCCAAATACCATAGTGCAGGCTGCAAGCCAGGGACTCAGATGAAGGTCCTAGTTGAGTTCCCCAGGAGACACTGCCTGTCTGAAGTAGAGATGGGGATTCTCTCTCTGAAGGCTGAAATCACTTCTCCTTTTAAGGCCTTTAACTGATTGGATATGTCATTTGCTGCTGATGACAATCTCCTCGTTGATTATGGATGTGATCAGCCATATATGCAATCAGCTCACTGATGATTAAAGTCCATGAAATGCCATTGTATTACAATTAGGGCAGTGCTTGCTTGACCAAACAACTGGGCACCATTACCTGGCCGAGCTGACACATTAGCCTAGCCATGACAAGCCCCAAATTTTATTTGGATAGTAGTTTTATCAAGATATAATTCACATACCATACAATTCACCCATTTGAAGTATACAAGTCAATGGTGGACAGTTTTAATTTTTTTTCCTTGCAGTCACTTGGTTCTTCCATATTATCTCCTTCCTCCAGGGACAGATATGGGTAGATGATGCGACACAGACACAATTGAATCTGATTCCAAGAACTTTCCTGACTACAGCATCTGCTAGGTAAGGAATAATTATGGTCCTCACTGACTCAGGGCTGGGGCCTGCTAAATGAGCAGGGCTTCTGCAGTGCTTTGAAACACCAGGAAGCTGGCATACACTGTAGGTATGGGGGAGAGCAGTGCCAAGATCTTCTCTGCCAGTATGCCAACCATTTATCAAAATTGAAGTGTTTTTTCAGAAAGAGCCTGAATTTCCCGAGTTGGTCATTTCCAGACTCACTTTACATATATGTTGATACTGCCAGTTCAGCACTCAGAGAACATTACCTAAATCAACACTAATTGTCATTCAATACTTCACTGAGCATATAGTTAGAATTTTGACAACAGAACCAGGCACTGCTCTAGAAGCTGAAGATTCTGCTGTGAACTAGCCCCAGGGTCTCTGCTCTCAAAGGCAGTGAGACAGGTGGGAATGGATGATGAACAAGTAACAGGTGAATGAGAAAGATGATTTTTTATAATGATAAGGGATTAAAAATAAAAATAGGTTGATATGCTAGAATGGGTGGTCAGGGAAGGTCTCTCTGAGGAAGTGACATTTGAATTGGAAGTTGATTGACAAGAAGGAGTCAGTCATGTAATGCACTGGGACAGAGAGTTCCAGGCAGAGGATGCAGCAGGTGCCAAGACCCAGATATACCTGATCTGGAGGAGACACAGAACACAGCTTAAGATGAGCCCAAGGGAAAAGAGATAAATTGTTAGGAAGATACCAGCTGAGTTTTAAAATAACAACAACAAGCTAGTTTGTTTTTTTTTTTTTAATGGAAAAAGTAATCCTTGCACAGGTTAAAAAAAAGAAAAAGGACAAAAGGTTTAAAAATCATTAACAAGTAGGTCTCACACTTACCCTAGACTTCCTTAGCCTCTCGAACAAAAGCAACCCCCAATAACTCTATTTTATGCATTCATTCAGAAACCTTACCATATATATGTATTTTTTCTTTATATATATTCATATATATATAAACATATATATATGAATAATTTAGCCCATAGCTCAGGATCTAGGCTTTTGTGTTTGGCAGTCTGGCTTAGAAATGGTTCTATATGAGCCTATATGAACAATAGCATTAAGTTCATGTAGGTGCCATAATTTAAATAACTAGTCCTCTAATTTTGGTCATTTAAATTGTTTCTAGACTTTTGTTATTGCAAATAATGCAATGATCCTTAAATACCTTTTTGTGAAATATGTGGGTATATCTGTACGATAAATTCCTGGTATCAAAGTTGCTGGATCACTAGGTATATGCATTTTAAGTTTTAATAATATGGCAAATGCATTCTAAGCTTTTTTAAACTCTGGAGAAATTAGAGGGACCCTTCATTATAAATACTGTAAAAGACAGCATTCAAGGCCAATCTGAAGGAATAATGGTTAACATTCAAAAAATAAGCTTCAATGAGAGTTTCCAGTCATCAAGAAGGTGGAGTGAACTGTTCTAAGCCTCAGCTCCCCCATGGAAACTTTAAGCAACAAACAAGAGCTGGCAGAACCATCTTTCTCAAAGCTCCAGAACACAGCTTAAGGGTTGCTGTAATAGTGCAAATGCTGAATCAAGAAAAAGGCAATGTAAAAATAGTAGATTCTCCTAGTACCCTTGCTGGCCCCTTCCCTATCTCCTCATCAGCTCTACATGTAGCCAGACTGTGTTCCCCATGCAGGTCCCCAGTCCTGGTTCCGGGGAGAGCAGAGTAACCCTTGTGCACAAACTGGGAACATGTGTGTCTGTGCCAATCTGTCTGGTGGCAGCCTGAAGGACTAAAGCAGGACACTTGTCACAGGCTCACTGTCCCATAACTTGCCCTGCATGTAGAGGCAGCTCACAGAGCTCTCCCATTGAAGACTGAAGGAGAATAGTCAAATCACAGCTGCCTGAGGCAAAGGACTGCTGGCCATCGGACATACAGTACAGTGCCTGGGATGGAGAGGAAACACTGTCCCCTAGGTAAAGGGGCATTGGAGGAATTCCTGGGGCCACGTGTGCATGCCCAAAACAAGATGCATGTGCAGTAACCCTGGGGAAGATCCTATGTTTCTGCCTCAGATTATTCTCTAAACCTTTTCTTAGGATAGCTAAGCTCTGAAGAAGAATAGTCACACAGGACAAGTTGCAAGACTGGGAAAGGTGTTTTTGTTTTGTTTTCCTTTTTTCTTTCCTCTTCTTCCTCTTCCTTTTCCTTATTTTTGGCTCCTGGAATATTCAAGAAAATCTGTCTTAACACTAGCTAGATACTAGCATAAGGAACAGATGCCTCATTGTCTGAATTTTAGAGATACCACATTATACATAAAAATGTCCAGGTTCAAACAAAAGATTACAAAACATACAAAGGAACAGGAAATATTGGCTTGTGCAAATGAGCTGGATAAAAAATTAGAAACCATCAGCAAGGAAGACCAGAGCTTGGACATAACAGACAAAGACATTTTAAAAAAATATTCCTAAATATGCCTAAGAGTTAAAGGAAAACATGGGCAAAGAAACCAAAGGAAATCAGGAAAATGACAGATGAGCACAAAAAGAATCTCAACAGAGAGATGGAAATCATGAGAAGGAGTGAAACAGAGCTGATGACAATAATAACATTAAAAATTCCCTAGGGAGTGGTTGTGGCTCACATAGTTGAGAGTCTGCTTCCCACATTGGAGGTCCCAGGTTCTGTTCCTGGTGCCTCCCAAAAACAAACAAACAACAAGCAAACAAATAAAAAAGCCAACTCTAGGGAGCTGATGCAGCTCAGTGGTTGAGTGCCACTTTCCCACATACAAGGTCCTGAGTTCAATCTCTAGCCCCAGTACCTCAAAAAAAAATTTTTTTCCTGGAGGGGTTCAACAGTAGATTGAAGCTGGCAGAAGAAAGATCAGTGAATTTCAAGATAAAACATTTGAAATTATCCAGTTTGAGGAGCAGAAAGAGGAAAGATTGGAAAAAAGTGAACAGAGCTTGTAGGACCTTTGGGACATCATCATGAGTGCCAGTATACATATATGGAAGTCGCAGAAGGAGAGGAAAGAGAGGAAAAGGCAGAGAGAATATTCAAAGTAATAATAGTTGAAAACTCCCCAAATATAATGAAAGATATAAACATAAACATCCAAGATGCTCAATGAAAACCAAACAAGATAAATACACTGAGACATATAATAGTCAACTGTCAAATGCCAAAGACAAAGAGACAACTGTGACAGCTGCAAGAGAGAGAAACAACTTGTCACATATGAAGGGGTTTCAATAAGACTAAATGCTGATTTCTCACCAGAAATCATGGAGTCAAGAAGGCAAAAAGATGATATATTTAAAGTGCTAAACAGAAAAAGATTCCAACCAAGAACTCTCTACCCAGCAAAATTGTCTTTCAAAAATGAGGGAGAGATTAAGACAGTCCCAGATAAGCAAAAGCTGAGAGACTCTGCCACCACTAGAACAGCTCTATGAGAAACACTAAAGGAGGTTCTGTAGATTGAATGGAAATGACACTAGAGAATAGATCCAAGCTGCATGGGAAATAAGGATCTCCAGTAATGGCATGGGTAAATATAAATGCCAGTACTATTGTATTTTTTTTTTAACTTTATTTTGTACATTTAATAATTGAAAATATAAACAATTAAAAACTAAAAAGTAAACATAGATGAATAAATATATACTTTTCTCAATTAAATGTAATGGATACATATAAATTTTTTTTTAATCAAACAATATCTTACACAATATATTTGGTTCATAGTAACGCATTCATACAGTATTTGTCCTTTTGTATCTGGCTTGCTTCATTTAACATAATGTCCTCCAGGTTCATCCATGTTGTCATATGCTTTACAACTTCATTTCTTCTTACAGCTGCATAATATTCCATCGTGTGAATAGACCACAGTTTGTTTATCCATTCATCTGTTGATGGACACCTGGGTTGTTTTCAACTTTTGGCAAGGTGAATAATGTTGCTATGAACATCAGTGTGCAGATGTCTGTTTGTGTCACTGCTCTCAGTTCTTCTGGGTATATACCCAGTAGTGGTATTGCAGGGTCACATGGCAAGTCTATAATCAACTTCTTTAGGAACTGCCAAACAGTCCTCCATGGTGGCTGTACCATCCTGCATTCCCACCAACAGTGAAGAAGTGTTCCTATCTCTCCACATCCTCTCCAACACTTGTAGTTCTCTGCCTTTTGAATAGTGGCCATTCTGATAGGTGTGAAATGATATCTCATTGTAGTTTTGATTTGCATTTCCCTAATCATGAGTGATGTTGAGCATTTCTTCATGTGTTTTTTTGCCATTTGTATTTCTTCTTTGGAGAAATGTCTATTCAAGTCTTTTGCCCGTTTTTTAATGTCTATTCAAATCGTTTGTCTTTTTATTGTTGAGTTGTAACATCTCTTTATATATCCTGGATATTAAAACCTTATCAGATATGTGATTTCCAAATATTTTTATCCATTGAGTTGGCTGCCTTTTCACCTTTCTGACAAAGTCCTGTGAGGTGCAAAAGTGTTTAATTTTGAGGAGGTCCCATTTATCTATTTTTTCTTTTGTTGCACATGCTTTGGGTGTAAGGTCCAAGAAACCACCACCTACTACAAGGTCTTGAAGATGTTTCCCTACATTTTCTTCTA
This sequence comes from Tolypeutes matacus, assembly GCA_026826555.1. Classification (NCBI taxonomy): domain Eukaryota; kingdom Metazoa; phylum Chordata; class Mammalia; order Cingulata; family Chlamyphoridae; genus Tolypeutes; species Tolypeutes matacus. The sequence goes on from JAKSZT010038302.1 coordinate 15,075, forward strand.
GTAGTTTTATGGTCCTGGCTTTTATATTTAGATCTTTGATCCATTTTGAGTTGATTCTTATATAGGGGGTGAGATAGGGGTCCTCTTTATTCTTTTGGTTATAGATACCCAGTTCTCCCAACACCATTTGTTGAAGAGACTGTTTTTTCCCATTAATGTGGGCTTGGTAGGTTTGTCAAAAACCAGTTGACAGTATAGGTGAGGGTATATTTCTGGATTCTCAGTTCTATTTCACTGATCGATGTGTCTATCTTTATGCCAGTACCATGCTGTTTTGACCATTGTAGCTTTGTAATATGTTTCAAGGTCAGGCAGTGAAATTCCTCCCACATTGCTCTTCTTTTTTAGAATACTTTTGGCTATTCGGGTGCACTTACCCTTCCAGATGAATTTGGTAATTGCCTTCTCTAATTCTGTAAAGTAAGCTGTTGGGACTTTGATTGGTATCGCATTGAATCTATAAATCAGTTTGGGCAAGATTGACATCTTCACGATATTTATTCTTCCAATCCATGAACACGGAATGTCTTTCCATTGTTTAGGCCTTTTAAAATTTCTTTTAGCATTGTTTTGTAGTTTTCTGCATATAGGTCCTGTGCTTCTTTGGTTAAATTAACCCCTAGGTATTTGAGTCTTTTCTTGCTATTGAAAATGGAAATTTCCCCCTGATTTCCTCCTCAGGTTGTTCAGTACTAGTGTACAAAAACATTACTGATTTTTGCGTGTTGATCTTGTATGCTGCTACTTTGCTGAACTCATTTATTAGTTCAAGTAGCTTTGTTGTGGATACTTCAGGATTTTCTAAGTACAGGATCATGCCATCTGCTAACAATGAGAGTTTTACTTCTTCTTTTCCTATTTGGACGCCTTTAATTTTTTTGTTTTGTCTAATTGCCCTAGCTAGAACTTCTAGTACAATGTTGAATAACAATGGTGACAGTGGGCATCCTTGTCTTGTTCCCGATTTTAAAGGGAAAGCTTTCAACCTTTCCCCATTAAGTATGATGTTGGCTGTGGGTTTTTCATATATGCCTTTTATCATATTGAGGAATTTTCCTTTTATTCCTATCTTTTGAAGTATTTTTATCAAAAAAAAAGGGTGCTGAATTTTGTCGAATGCCTTTTCTGCATCTATAGAGATGATCATGTGGTTTTTTTCCTTCAATTTGTTAATGTGGTGTATGACTTTGATTGATTTTCTTATGTTGAACCAGCCTTGCATATGAGGAATAAATCCCACTTGGTCATGATGTATAAGTCTTTTGATACGCTGTTGGATTCTATTTGCAAGTATTTTGTTGAGAATTTTTGCATCTATGTTCATTAGAGAGATTGGTCTGTAATTTTCTTTTCTTGTAGAATCTTTATCTGGCTTTGGTATTAGGGTGATGTTGGCTTCATAAAATGTGTTGGGTAATTTTCCCTCCTCTTCAATTTTTTGGAAGGGTTTAAACAGGATTGGTGTTAATTCTTTTCGAAATGCTTGGTAGAATTCACCTGTGAAGCCATCTGGTCCTGGACTTTTCTTTGCTGGGAGATTTTTGATGATGGATTCAATCTCCTTAATCTCTTGTATTTCCTGTAGCATCAGTGTAGGTTTGGTTGTGTGTTTCTAGAAATTTGTCCTTTTCATCTAGGTTGTCTAGTTTGTTGGCATATAGTTTCTCATAATATCCTCTCATGATTCTTTTTATTTCTTTGGGGTCATTTGTAACTTCCCCCCTTACATTTCTGATTGTATTTATTTGCATTTTCTCTTTTTTACTTTTTTACTTTGTTAGTCTAGCGAGGGGTTTGTCAATTTTATTGATCTAATCAAAGAACCAGCTTTTGGTTCTGTTGATTTTCTCTATTGTTTTTCTGTTCTCATTTTCATTTATTT
>JAKSZT010038310.1:0-16478 GCA_026826555.1 Tolypeutes matacus
AATCCAGAGGCGACTGGGATGGTGATGTCCACTCCAACTCCAAGTGATAGAGGGCTTATATCCCATGGATATGGTGGGTGTGTATATCCATAGAGGCTGATATTTATTTTTGAACTGTCATTTGAATCCATTCATCTATATGTCTGTACATGTGCCAATAATAAGATTTGGATACTGTAGCTTTGTAGTAAGCTGTGCCTGTAATCTTGGTGGAGCTGCAACTCCTTCCTACAGCTCAATGGATTCATCCAAGTCACCTGATGAAGAGACTACGATGGGCAACGGCCATCCCAGGGAATGGAGAGGGCCTACAGCTCCAGGCAGGATAATCCCATCCACTGTATTCATGGGATATAAGCCCTCTCTCATTTGGAGGTGGAGTGGACATCACCATCCCAGTCCCCTCAGGATTGGGGGAAGAACTATGGACTAGAATGGACTTAAAGATATTCTGTTGTACACATATTGTGATTCAAGCAATGGAAGAAATTATAACAGTGAGGTGGAGCTGGTGGCCACTGGACTTTTTTGGGGCAGGGAGGGGAAGGGCAGTTGAAATACAGGGGTTTTTTTGGGACTTGGGGGTTGTCCTGAGTGCCATTGTGGCAATGGATGTAGCCCATTTTACATCAGCATATACCTTGCAGAACTGTGTGGGAGAGAGTGTGGTCTACAATGTGAACTGTGGTCTATGCTTGGTGGCAAGGCCTCAGGCTGTGTATATCCATAGAGGCTGATATTCCACATTGATGAAGGATGTTTGTCTAGGATGTTGTGGGAGGTGTGGGAGGTGGGGAAGATGGGAATCCCTGTAATTTTTGTATAATATTTAGGTAATCTAAGCACTTAAAAAAATATATATATATATATAACATTTATGTAAGCAAATGCACATATATGCATATATATTTATATATCATTTTACAAATATTGATATGTATTGTGAAAAATTTGTTTTTTACCCACAATAAAAAAATAATAATAATCATACTGGATAGAAAAGAATGGTAAATGATACATTAAAAAAGATAAGTTTTAAAATTGGGAATTGTGGGTCATCCACATTTGCCTATCATTTTCAGGATGTTCTGGGCTGTTAACGTCCCTTTAACCTTCCATACAAATTTGATGATAGCCTTTTCCACTTATACATAGAAAGCTGTTGGAATTTTGTTTAAGATTGCATTTTATATGTTAATTGTTTCGGGTAGAAGAAACATCTTAATATTTAATTTTCCATCTTATGAATACAAAATGTCCCTCCATTTAGGTAGGTCTTTAATGTCTTTCTACAATATTTTATAGTTTGCTGCTTATAAATACTTTACATAATTGGTTATACTCTTACATATTTGATTATTTTAGTTGCTATTGAAAGCTGAATTCTTCTCTTGATTTTGTCTTCAGATTGCTCATTACTAATGGATAGAAACTTAATTGATTTTGCATGTTGATCTTGTACCCAGCCACTTTATTGAATTTATATATCTATCTATATATATTTTTTTATTTTTAGGATTTTCTTTATATAAGATCATGCCATCTGCAATGAGAGACAATTTTAGTTCTTCCTTTACAATTTAGATTTTTAAAAAAAAAATCTGGTTTCTTCCCTAATTGCTTTGGTTATATAGCCCAGGACAATGTTGAATGAAAGAAGAGACAGTGAGCACCCTTGTCTTCTTTATCTTATGGAGAATGCTTTCAGTTTTTCACTATTGAGAATGATGTTAACTGTTGATGTTTCATATATGCCCTTTACCATACTGAGAAAGTTTCCTTCTATTCTTAGTATTCTAAATATTTTTATTAAGAACATGTGCTGGCTAAAGGATTCCTACCAAGCACCAATTAGCAATGCAAGTGGAAAAAGACCTCAAATAAAAGGGGGAAAGGTAAAGACAAATTAGTTCATAAGGCTAAGAGATTTCAAAATGAGTCAGGAGGTCATGCCAGAGGTAACGCTTATGCGCATCTCAGTAGAACCTCATAGACTTCCAAAGTGATATCACCTAAAATAGTGGGATTCCTGTGGGCTCTGGAGACTTCCAGGTCTTATGTCAGGGTGGATAGCTCCAGAGTTTGGTGCCTTGCCAGTGGACCTTACTTTGGAGTTTGTGCTCTAAGAGTGACAGAGATGGGCTCAATTATGTCTGCCCTGCACATGTCTCATCTGTCCCTTCTATTTAAACCTATACTTGGTGTTGGAATTTGTAGGTGTACATCCAGATTTGAGTCTTTGGACTGTCCATGTGTCAATTGGGCCCAGAACCTTGGCAGAGTTGCAACACCTACTCTACAGCTCACTGGTATCACCTAGGACAGCCAGCAGGGAGATGAAGATGGACAATGTCCATCCCAGGGAACAGAGAGAGTCTGCAGGTGCAGGCAGGATGGGCCCATCCATCTTACCCATGGGAAATAAACCCCCTCTCATTTGGAGGTGAAGTGGACATCACCATCCCAGAATCCTTGGGATTGGGGAAAAAGTTATGGACTAGAGTGGACTTAGTGGTATTCTACTATAGATATATTGTGATTCTGGCAATCAAAGAAATTACAACATTGATGTGGAGCCAGTGGCCACTGGAGGTTTTGGGGACAGAGAGAGGGAAAAACAGTTCTAATACGGGGGCTTTTTTGGGACTTGGGAATTGTCCTGAGTGAAGTTGCAATGACAGATATAGGCCATTTTATATCATCACATAATATGCAGAACTGTGTGGGAGAGCATATAGACTGCAATGTGAGCTATGGTTCATGCTTAATGGTAAAGTCCCAGGATGCATTTATCAATTGCAATGAATGTGCCACACTAATGAAAGTTGTTCAAGTGGGAGGGTGTGGAAGGTGTGGGGAGTGGGGCATATGGGAATCGCTATATCTTTTGTGTAACATTTATGTAATCTAAGTATCTTTTTAAAAATAAAATAAAAAAACAGGTGCTGGATTTTTTCAGATACCTTTTCTGCATCAATTGAAATGATAATGTTGTATTTTCTCTCTCTCTCTTCATTCTATTGATGTGGTGTAAGGCATTATTAGTTCATTGTCTTAAGTTGGATAACTATTAAATTTTCAAGATAAATAATACTGAATCATGGTGTATAATTATTTTTATGTACTATTGGACTCAGTTGCTAGTATTTTGATGAGGTATTTGTATCTATATTCATAAAAGGTATTGGTATGTAATTTTCTTTTCTTGTGGTATCTTTACTTAGCTTTGGTATTAAACATAATGCTGGACTTGTAGAAAGAATTAAGAGATGTTCCCTTCTCTTCAATTTTTTGGAAGATTTTGAAGAGAATTGTTGTTAATTCTGTTGGAATGTTTGATACAATTCACCAAGGTAACCCTCAGGTCCTATTCTTTGTGGAAATGCTTTTGATTTCTGATCCAATCTTTTTATTTATTTTTTATTGTGATATTCCATTTATTTTTGAGTCAGTGTAGGTAATTTTTCTGTGTCTAAGTATTTTTCCAGTTCATCTATGTTTTCTAATTTTTTGGCATACACTATTTCACAAAATTCTCTTTATATCTGTGGTCTTAGAAGTAATGTACCCATTTTTAATTCTATAGTTATTTGCATCTTTTTCTTCTCAGTTTAGGTAATGTTTTGTCAGTTTTAATGAGCTTTCATTGAATTTTCTTTTGGATTCATTGTTTCTTTTTTTAATATATATTCTGTTTCATTTATTGCTGCTATAACCTTTGTCATTTTCTTCCAATTTCTCCATTGGGTTTAGTTTGCTATTCTGCTCCTAGTCCTTGTAGATTTGAGGTTAGACCTTTCCTTTACCATCTTTCTTCTTTTTGAATGTAAGCATTTAAAATTATAAATACCCCCTCAGCACTGCATTACCTGTATCTTATAATTTTGGGTATGTTGTGTTTCCATTTTCATTTACTAGAAGATACTTCCTAAATTCCTTTGTGATTTCTTCTTTAACCTCTGTTGTATAAAAGTGTATTCATTAGGCACCAAAGCTGGGTATTGGGGGATAACCAGAGATGTAGAGAGAGAGAAAAAAAAAAAAACTTTAACATGAGAGTTAGGCAGAACTTACATTTATTATGTCTGCAGACAGGAGCCAAGGTTAGTCTAAAGTAACTCAGGCCTGACTCCCTGTGCTGCTGTTTTACTCATGCTTAAATACCTAAGTTACTACTCGGCATTTTCTTTGATTATGTATTAGTTTCTATGCATATGGATGAACATACAAAGCTAGTTATATAATTATATGATTAGTATTTTTAGGAAATCATGTTTGCACCTACATTGCATGATCAAAACAAAGGGTGATTAACTCCACCCATGGGTGGGAATTTTACTATGTTAATTAAATAAGTTGACATGAGGGCAGCCAGGGGCTCCTTCTGTGCAGGTCTGGCCAACCAGTTGAAGCTAGTGTTCATACTTCATTGCTTCAAAGGAAAGTTCATGACCATAAGAAATGGAATTTAGCACTAAAGAGAGGGTTGCATCTCACTACCTTTTAATTTACATATAATTATTTCCTTTCTATCATAGGTACAGGAAAAAAAACAAGTTACTTTCAGGTATTCAGTCATCATACATCCATCATATTGATTAATATTTTGGAGTTTACTAATTCTCTCTCTGTTATAGAGTTCTAGCTTCATTCCATTGTCTTTGGAGAAGATAGATTATAAGATTTTAATATTTTTAATTTTATTGAGACTTGGTTTGTGACCTAACACAGGATCTGTCCTGGAGAATGGTCCATGTGAACTAGAAAAATATTTATGCATCTTTTCTCCTGGATGAAAAATGAATATTTTTCTGTTAGTCTATTTATTTTTATAGTATTGTAGAAGTTTTATTTTTCCTTTCCAATCTTCTGTCTAGATTTTCTGTGTATATTGAATGTAGTGTATTGAATTGTCCTACTAGTAATGTAGAACTGTCTTTTTCTCCTTAGAAATCTGTCTAAATATGCTTCCTATATTTGGAAGCTCTGTTGTTAGTTCTGTATGTATTTATAGTTTTTATATCCTCTTTTTGCATTGACTCTTGTATCAATATATAATATTCTTCTACATCCCTTGAAACAGTTTTTGGCTTAAAACAATTTCCTATTATATTAGTATACTATACTAATTATTTTAGTTGCTATTTTTATGGATAACTTTGCTCCATACTTCCATTTTCTACCTACCTTTTTCTATATTGCCATAGTGGTTTCTATTTCTAAAATTGGTTTCTAACTGAACCTGAAAGTTGAAGAAAAATTAATCACATCCTTATAGATAGGTTTGGAATATTCCCAACAAAATGTAATGAGGAGACAATCTAAGGATGGACTTTAAAGAATTTCTCCTATTTTTAAGGGTTTAGCTTGTGTGATGGTTAACTGTATGTCTCATGGTGGCTATACTACTGTGTCGAACTTTTTTGGTCACAATTGTTTCATCTATATATTCCTGGGAAGGTGTTCATTGATTTATTAACATCTACAGTCAGTTAATTTTCAATAAAAATTATTACCTCAGTGATGCAGATGATACTTTTCCAGTCAGTTGAAGGGCTTGAGAGTGAAAATTAGCTTTTCCTCATGAAGAATAAATTCAACTTCAATATCAACTCTGGTCTAACTTTCAAACATATTGACATCTCATAAAAATATTATACTCAGGACTGCAAAAACAATGCTGAATTTCCATCATGCAGGCCTGTCCTATGGATTTTGGTCTTGCAAGCCCTCCACAGTTTGATGAGCCAATTTCTTAAAATATATCCCTTTATATATTTTTTTGTCTCTTTGGAGGACCACAGTGGTGACAGATATAAGTATTTAGAGTGGTATAGAGGAACAGACTCTTACAGATTAATTTTCTGAAGTGTTTCTAGGTTTCTGTAATTGATTAGTTAATTTGATTAGACCTAAACATAATAATGACTCTATTTACAGAGATAAAATGGGCATGGATAATCCTTGTCATGATAAGGCAATTGAGCTAAGAAAATATTACCATTGAATATTGCTAAATAAAAATAATAAGAGACAAGTAGATGGGTGACTATATTTCATAAGTTAGAATATTTTTCAAGCTAACAAGTATAATGAGACAGTCTGTTGCTCATAATTTTATGGAGAAAGTGAAGAAAGAAAATAATGTGTTCAAGAATTCAAATTCCAGCTACTGCTGCATATAACCTGAAAATTTCTCTCCATGATTTGAAAGAAACCCTTATCTGCTGTAGCTGCAGTGCTAAAATTTCTGAAATCAAATCCAGAATTTAATTTTGTGGGTGGCTGAATTATAACACATTGAATACTCAAATATGAAAGTTGTCTGCTATTAAATTATGAGCTTTGACTGGGAAGTAATGATGTTCTGAAAATGCTAATGGATATATAAAGAAGATCCTGGTGAAGATGGGGATCTTGCAATCCTAAATTCTCCTGTGCCTTCTTTTTGCCAGTAGCTGAAGCTTTTCCATGTCTGCCTGAGATTAACCTTGCTTTTCCTAAGAAACCGCTAATGTTCTATCTTGATTTAGTTGCCTTGTAACACACTGCTGATTCTTCTTTAGAACCACATCCAGAATTTCTCTTTGCCATAGGGCAAAAACTAGGCTGAAGTCCCAGGAGATCCTGAAGACTTAGAGGTACAAAGAGTGAACAATGAGTAGTGCATGTCACTTAAAAAGAACTGCATGACTTTTCCAAATTATACACACAGAAATCTGGGGACATGTGCAGAGCTCTACATTAAGATGTGGAATAATAATGAAAGGAACATAAATTTGGAAAAGTACAAATTATTGATGTTGATCCATTAAGCATAGATTTTTTATCTAATGTTGTAGAGCTTAGAAAGGACTCTAACAGTTTCATTGGTTGATTGGTTAAAATATAGACCAAATAATGGCTTACCCTAACTGAAGTTGAAATGCTATTACCACCTAGGTATGCTGTAGAAGAAGCTATCAGAAGGCTTAGAAATATTGGTTTGTTAAAGTGGTTTTATAATGTAATACCTGTTCAATCACCGTGGGAAGGTCCAGAAGACACACAATTCATTGTTACCATGAAAAATAAAACTTTGTGAAGAGCCTTGAAATGCTCTGTTGTCACTCATATGTAGGTCATAAATTATGATGAGAACTGCTGCTCCTGAACTGGGATCCTTAAATGCAATGGTGGTAATTGGATCCCAACATGTCAGAGGAAAATTGGAGGTACACCATCTCCTAAGCAAAAGTGAGCATGGTTAAAATAATGGACAACAGTGTTGAAGAATTAATCACAGTAATCTGACTTTCAGAGATCTATGATATTGACTATTTGATCACAGTTTCCCTAAAAGAGAAATAGATGGCATTCTACTATATATTTGCTTGATCTGTATAACTAGAGAAGTTCTGTATCCATTGAACAGAAGTCTAATTTGCATCAATGAAACATAGAGTAATGGTCTGTTAATCAATTGACAGGATTGAGAGAGTTTATAGATCCTGAACCCCTGGAATTAATTTAAGTTCCCTACAGGAGGACCCTGTTACACTGCCAAAAATTAATACTGTTAATCTTTCTACAAGCCTTCCCCAAAGAGACCAATGGATTTTTACTGGGTGACTATGCATTGGGGAAAAGGAAATAATTAGACTTTTGGTCATTACTGGACTCTGTCTCTGAAATGTCAATAATCCCAGGAGACCCATATCATCATTTTGTTCTAGCAGTCAGAGTAAGTTCTTATGGAAGTCAGAGGTACAATGGAGTTTTAGCTCAGGTCCATTACAAAGTGGTCCAGTGGGTTCTTCAATGAATTCATGGTTAATTCCCTAGTACCAGAATACATTATAGGAATAGACATACTAAAAAATGAGTACTCTCCATATTGGTTCCCTCATCTCTGAATTTAAGGCTATTATGGTAGAAAAGGACAAATGGAAGCCTCTAGGACTGCTTTGTCTAGGAAAATAGTGTTTGTAAAATAAAATGATCTCCAGCATTGGGCATTACCTGGAGAGGATCTCTTTCTGAAAAGGATATTCCCCAGAGAACAAACACACATACATATATGCAGACAATTGTCCTGCAGGGGCTTTAGGAGAAAATGGAACTCATCTTAAAGGGTTGTTAATAAGAAACACTTTGTGATATAACTAGGTTCAGACCAGTGGAGATATCTTATCAGAGTGAGCAAGCATACCATATTAATCAATGAATATCTTCTCCCCACTTTCTGAGAAAACATTATGATAAATAGAAACTTAATATCAGCCTAACAGAACATTTATTCACTTGCTTCCATGTTCATGCTATGAAAGGTTTCCTTTTCACCCCCTCAGTGAATCTCCCTTCCACTTTCTGAATAGGATGCACCTGATTCATGATTAATTCCAAAAAACTGTGAGATTCTAAATTGCACTGTTTTTCCTTTAACCTTAGATATCAAAAGCAAGCCCATATTCTTGGAGGAACTTTGTAGATTAGTGCCATTGTCAAGGACTTGAAGAATGCAGGGTTGGTGATTACCCTAATGTCCCCTTTCAAATTCACTAATTGGTCTATATGCATTACATATGGTTCTTCATTATTTATAGGCAATACCCAAAATTGGACAGCTGTAACACTACAGCCTCTTTTTGGGTTATCCCTGAAGGAGAATGGTAAAAGAAGATCCTCCCAGTAATCACCTGGATGTCCCTTTTGCATAGAAGGCAATATATGCGATTATGGACCTATTGCCTTTGTCTAATGGTTTGGATGGGAATGGACTCAGAAAAATCTTGATAGGAAAACTAGTGACAAGGAAGCCTATGGAAGAGTTATGAGGATAGGCTTTTCTGAATGAGCAAAAACTTGAAGATATTTGTGTCCTAGGTGAAATTCTCACCAAAGTATGTCCTCAGCAAATGTGGGTTTTAATAAGCAAGTGAACAAATGACCCATTCTGTGCACACCAGTCAGCTCCTTTCCCCAGCTACTCCTTTCATTGGGAACATGTACAAGTGTTTAAAGTTGCAGGAATGGAGGTTATACACAGGCCCACCAACATGGATTTTCTCTCACCAAAGCTGATAAGGCTAGAGGAAATCATGAGAGCGAAATTAGTTGCAGGTTGATTACATTAAACTGCATACATATATCATGTAAGAAGCAGTGATTTTTCTTACCTGATAGAAAATCTGCATACAGATTTTTCTTCCCTTCATACAGTGCTTTTGCCAGAACTATCATCTGTTGATTTACAATATGCCTCATTCACTTTCATGATATTTGGAACCTCATTGCTTCTGATCAAGGAATTCACTTCAAAGAAACTAGAGTGTGACCAAGGGCCAATTCGACTTCAATTCACTTGTCTTTACCATCATTTCAAATCTATCTAGCTTGATAGAATAATGTAATGGCCTTTTGAAACTTTAGTTACAGTGTCAGCTAAGTGGCAATAATTTGCAGGGCTTGAGCAAAGTTATCCAGGAGTCCATATATGCTCTAAGTTGGTATTCAATATATCAAGCTGTTTCACCCACAATTGTGTGAGCTAATACCTTCATATAAGTCACTTCATACACACAAATATGCTCACATACTATTGGATCTATTTTTCTGGTTCTATGATGAACCCTGACTGATTCAGCATGGTTGAAAGCAGAATTTTTAAAACCAGATTTAGCTAAATCATCACGTGTGGTGTCTCATTATGCCTTTTCAAACCAATCTTTGGCTTCCCTTCATCCTAAGATATATGAGTTAGATTGAATTATGCAGCCCATCAAAAGACATGTCCTTAATCTCAAACTGCATTGCTGTTGTATAAACATATTAGTGAAAAAAATTTGAATATTTTGAGTCAGCAGGTGGACTCATTAGTGAATAAAACCTTCAAAGAGCCTATTTAGAGGGAGGAAAATTGAATCTGGGTGGGTTTTAATACATCTTACTGGAGGCCTTATAATGGAAAGGATCTAGAACCCAGAATTCAGTAAAATTGGAAGAGCAGGCACAAGGAGAGTGAGATCACCATATGATGAAAAATGGCTATGGAAGGCAAGTAACTCCAAGGACTGCAGAAAGCCAAAACCAGAATGTTACAGAATTTTTGGAAAAAGCATAATCTTACCACCACCTTGATTTTTGTCTTCTAATCTCCAAATCCATGGGTCAATTATTTTCCATTGTTAATCCAACCTCTTTTTGGTATTTATCATAGCCAAACTATGGCAAGGAGTTAATTAATAAAGACAGAGACACTTAAATATAATTTTGTGTATTTGATATCACTTTGTGTATTTAAAAGGCATGTCGTTCTTTCTGGATCTGAATTGCAATATGAGTTTTGTTATTTTTTTAAATGATTTTGATATGTGTAAGAATGTTCTAGTTAGGGTGAAGATGAAGTCAGGTTTTAATTGTGAGAGGTGAGAAAGAAGAGGAAGAGGAGGATGAAGGGAAAGCAGAAAAGAGGACTAAGATCAAATTAGGAGATAGTTCTGGGAGAGAGGATTTATAAGTAGGCAAAATGGATTAAGAAAGAGGTAAAAAAGTCTTTAGGAAGAGAACAGGCTGAACATTTCATCTAGATTGTCCATCTTGTTTGCTTACAATTTTTCAAAGTGGTCTCATGATATTCTTTATTTCTGTTTGCCAATTTAATTTTTTCAAATAACTAAATTTTAATTTTGCTAATTCTTTCTAATATTTTTAGTCTCAATTTCATTTAATTATGCTCTAATCTTTGTTATTTCCTTCCTACTGCTTCATTGGGATTAGTTTCTTTTTCATTTTCTAGCTCCTCCAGATGTGCAGTTAGATCTTTGAATTTAGCTCTCTCTTTTTTTTAAACATAGGCAGTTACAGCTAAAATTTCCCTTATAGTACTGATTTGGATGTAAGCCATGAATATTGATATGTTTTGTTCTCATTTTTATTCACTTTGAGAAAGTTACTGATTATTTTGGCCATTTTCTCCTTGATCCACTGATTGTTTAAGAATGCATTGTTCGGCAAGATGGCGTTGGTGTAGGAGGGCGCACACTGCAAGCTCCCAGAGCAAGGCGGATTGGGGACGGGGTCCTGCCCGGGGGTCTGTGCTGTGCACGCGTGGAGTGAGAAGCTTGGGACACCTATCTGCGCGGATCGGCGGCGTGGACCGAACGGTGGAGATTCGTGAGTTTTGAGGCTGCCGGTGGAGGTTGGCACAGGCGGCTGAGCCCCGCGGTTATGGAAATAAAAAATAAAATGGCCATTTGGAGCCGCGGGAGGGGCGAAAAAGTTTTATTTTCTGGGGAGCAGGCTGCCTGGCGCACCTTGGACCTTGTGTGAACAGAGCAAACAAGCTAGTCAGCACCCGGTGAACTGGAGGGGGGATTTTGGTCGGGGAATGCAGCTGATTTCCCTAGCCACCCAGGGATAAGACCCGGGCCGCTGCGGACCCAGGAGGAAGGGACACTTCCCAAAGAAGGGAGGGTTCGGTTGGAAGACAGGGAAGGGTATTTTATATTTTTAGACATCGATCTGGCTACCTGCACCGCCCCATAGCTTTGGGGAGCAGATAAGCTGACCTGAAGCAGCATTAGGCCGAGAGCAGACGCGAATCTGCACTCAAACTGATTTACTGAGCAGCCCGGTGATGCTGTAGCTCGGCGCCAGAAGGGGCGGAATCCGCCGTCTTTAGCATTCCTCACTGACTAACATCAGAGTTTCAGCTAACCTGGGGAGTCTGGAAAGTGGAACGTGCTTGATTAATTTCCACGGGCCCAGCTAGGGTTCCTTCCGTAAGGGGGTTGGTCTAGAAGAGGAATTATTTTGGGTCCTGCATTTGGCTAAAAAAATAAAATAAACAAAAGTGAGGTCACCTCAACAAATGAAAATAAATTCTTTTTAATTTAGTTTAATAGCTAAAAGCTGCTTCAGGACCTGCATATAGAACCCTGTGGGGAAATTCATTGATAAACACAAGTAGGCAGGAAGGATCCACGTGGACCCTAGGGGAATCATTGACCCCCCTTAGATCTGTTTGACTGCTTGCCTGTGTGGATCATTGGTTTCTCTCTGTTACTTTCTGGTCTATTGCTATTATTCCCATTTTCTTCCCCACTTCCTATTTCCTTCTATTTTTTTTTTTAAATAGGTGCTGCCAGCTGGTCGCTTATTTGCTGGGCTTCTTATTCAGTAATTTCCCACTCACTGTATATATTGATTCTGTATTACAAACTATCGCTTATCCTTCCTGCATCTTTCTGCCTTCTGTTTTCTGTTGTGGCTCTTACAGACAACATTTTTTCATAGGCCCACAACTTAAGGGTGTCAATTTATATCCCATCTATTTTGTTTCCTTCTTCTTTTTTCTTTTTTTTTATTAGTATTAACTTTTGCCTTTCAGACCCTTCTATACTATTTCTCTACATCCTCATAATTCTAGCCTTCTAAATCACTATATATATATATATATATTCCTCCATTTGTTTTCCCAGTCCATTATAGGATCTCCATATTTTTTTCTAGTACTCTACACTGCCTACACAAGTTAAATATTAATCTCATTAAGTCTCATTTTGCCCCTCTTCTAACTTTTATCAACATTTCTATTATCCTTCTGCCTTCCTTACATCTTTTGATTCCTCTGGCCCTAACCTTTTGCCTTCAAGGGAACATAGAAAGAAGTGAGGAAATAAAATAAGAAGAAAAACTGCCAAAGAGAAAACTTAACTCACACGCAGAACCAACAGCTAAATAAAATTCTAGAGCATAGAGAAAAGCTAATCAACTGAACAAACCCATGAAGATAATATGATGACCAGAGGGCAACAGAAAAATACAAATGACTCTGAAAAACTGGAAAACATGGACCAGTCCAGTGCAAAAAATAAAAACCAGGAAGCAATGCAGTACATCGAACAACTAATCAAAGCTATCCAAACAAACATCATGGACCAACTTAAAGAACTGAAGGAAGAGATTAAGGATATAAAGAAGACACTGGGAGAACATACTGAAGAAATAGCTAACACACCTAAAAAGGTAATGGATATGATGGCGAACAAAGACACAAGTCAAGAAATGAAAAAGATGCTGGACTCAAATGGCAGCAGAATTGAACAGGCAGAGGAAAGAATTAGTGATATGGAAGACAATACAGTTGAAATCAAAGAGATTGTAGAAAAGATAGACAAAAAGATAGAAAAAATCCAGAATGGTCTCAGGGAATTAACCGATAATGCAAGACGCACAAACATACGCATTATGGGCATCCCAGTAGGAGAAGAGAAGGGAAAGGGAACAGAAGGAGTGTTGAAGGAAGTTATAGCTGAAAACTTCCCAACTCTATTGGGAGAGATGGATGTGCAGATCCAGGAAGCACAGCGCACCCCAAATAGTATAAATCCCAAGAGGCCAACTCCAAGACATATACTTGTCAAATTGTCCAATGCTCAAGACAAAGAGAAAATACTCAAGGCAGCAAGAGAAAAGAGAACCATCACATACAAGGGAAGCACAATAAGATTAAGTGCTGATTTCTCAGCTGAAACCATGGAGGCAAGAAGACAGTGGTATGACATAGTCAAAACACTAAAAGAAAAAAACTTCCAGCCACGAATTCTCTACCCAGCAAAATTGGCATTCAAAAATGATGGAGAGTTCAAAATATTCACAGATAAACAGCAATTAAGAGAGTATGTCAAGAAGAAACCAGCACTTCAAGAAATACTAAAAGAATCTCTACAAATTGAAAGGAAAAAACAAAGGAGAGAGAGTTGGAGGAGAGTTTAAAAACAACTGAAAACTCAAAAAGAGAAAAAAAAACAACATATGACATACATTAACCCAAAGAAAAAATGACTGAAGTAAGAAATTCGTTACGAGTAATAACACTGAATGTTAATGGATTAAATTCACCAATCAAAAGACACAGATTGGCAGAATGGATAAGAAAATATCATCCATCTACATGCTGTCTACAAGAAACCCACCTTCAGCCCAGGGATTCAAGGAGGCTGAAAGTGAATGGTGGAAAACAATTTTACAAGCTAACAATAGCCAAAAAAGGGCAGGAGTAGCTATTCTAATATCAGACAAAATAGACTTTAAATGCAAAACTATTGTAAGAGACAAAGATGGACACTACATATTAGTAAAAGGAGTAATCTCTCAAGAAGAGAGAACAATCATCAACATTTACGCACCTAATCGAGGTGCCTCAAAATACGTGCGGCAAACTCTGGAAAAACTAAGAGGAGACATAAATTCCTCTACAATTATAGCAGGGGACTTCAACACACCACTATCATTAGACAGAACATCTAGGCAGAGAATCAATAAAGAAATGAAGGCACTCAACAATACATTAGAAGATTTGGACTTAACAGACATATACAGAACACTACACCCAAATACAGTGGGATTTACATTCTTCTCCAGTGCCCATGGAACATACTCCAAAATAGACCACATGCTAGGCCCCAAAACAACACTCAATGAATTCAGAAAGACTGAGATTATACAAAGTAATTTCTCTGACCACAACGGAATGAAGTTGGAAATCAATAAGGGCCAGAGAAACAGGTTAGGCACAAGGATATGGAAGTTAAACAACACACTCTTAGACAAACAGTGGGTCAAAGAGAAAATTTCAAAAGAAATCAGTAACTACCTTGAAACTAATGAAACAACAACACAACATATCAAAACCTATGGGATGCAGCGAAAGCAGTCCTGAGAGAGAAGTTCATAGCCATAAATTCATATATTAAAAAAGAAGAAAGAGCTAAAATTGAAGACCTAACTGCACACTTGGAGGAATTGGAAAAACAACAACAAACTAAATCTAA
This sequence comes from Tolypeutes matacus, assembly GCA_026826555.1. Classification (NCBI taxonomy): domain Eukaryota; kingdom Metazoa; phylum Chordata; class Mammalia; order Cingulata; family Chlamyphoridae; genus Tolypeutes; species Tolypeutes matacus. Next base: position 14,817 of record JAKSZT010038310.1, read on the forward strand.
AGGAAGTAGAAAACAGGAAATAACAAAGATTAGAGCAGAACTAAATGAAATAGGGAATAAGAAAGCACTGGAAACAATAAACAAAACCAAAAGCTGGTTCTTCGAGAATATCAACAAAATTGACAAACCCTTAGCCAGACCAACAAAGAAAAAGAGAGAACAAATGCAAGTACATAAAATAAGGAATGAGCAAGGTGATATCACTACTGACCCCACAGAAATAAAGAGTATCATAAGAGGATACTTTGAAAAATTATATGCCAACAAGAATGACAATTTAGAGGAAATGGACAAGTTTCTAGAAACCCACAAACAGCCGACATTGATGAAAGAAGAAATAGATGAACTCAACAACATAATTACAAGTAAAGAGATAGACTCAGTCATTAAAAACCTCCCAACTAAGAAAAGTCCAGGACCAGATGGCTTCACAGCTGAATTCTACCAAACATTCTGGAAAGAGCTAACACAAATTCTACTTAAGCTCTTCCAAAAAATAGAAGTAGAAGGAATACTACCTAACTCATTCTATGATGCCAGCATCACCCTAATACCAAAACCAAATAAAGATACCACAAGAAAGGAAAATTACAGACCAATTTCTCTAATGAACCTAGATGCTAAAATCCTAAACAAAATACTTGCTAATCGCATTCAACAACATATCAAAAGGATTATAGACCATGACCAAGTGGGTTTCATCCCAGGTATGCAAGGATGGTTCAATATAAGAAAATCAATCAATGTAATACACCACATAAACAAACTGAAAGAAAAAAATCACATGATCAACTCTATAGATGCAGAAAAAGCATTCGACAAAATACAGCACTCTTTCCTCATAAAAACACTACAAAAGATAGGAATAGATGGAAACTTTCTGAAAATGATAAAGGGTATATATGAAAAACCCAAAGCTAATATCATTTTCAACGGTGAAATCCTAAAAGCCTTCCCTCTGAGATCGGGAACAAGACAAGGATGCCCACTATCACCGCTCCTATTTAACATTGTCTTAGAAGTACTTGCACGAGCACTGAGACAAGAAAAGGACATAAAAGGCATCCAGATTGGAAAAGAAGAAGTAAAAATTTCATTATTTGCAGATGACATGATCCTATACATAGAAAGCCCTGAGAAATCGACAACAAGGCTTCTAGAACTTATAAAGGAGTTCAGTAATGTTGCAGGCTATAAGATCAATGCTCAAAAATCAGTAGCATTTCTGTACACCAATAATGAACAAACTGAGGAGGAAATCAGGAAAAAAATACCATTTACAATAGTAAACAAAAGAATCAAATACCTAGGAATAAATTTAACTAAAGATGTAAAGGACTTATATACAGAAAACTACACAACACTGTTAAAGAAAATCAAAGAAGACTTAAATAAATGGAAAAATATTCCCTGTTCATGGATGGGAAGATTAAACATCATCAAGATGTCTATCCTACCCAAACTAATCTACACATTTAATGCAATCCCAATAAAAGTCAACACTATATTTTTTAAGGAACTGGAAAAACTAACCACAAAATATATTTGGAGAGATAAGAGGCCCCGAATTGCCAAAGATATATTGAAAAAGAAAAATGAAGTTGGAGGTATCACATTACCTGACTTTAAAACATACTACAAAGCTACAGTGATCAAAACTGC
>JAKSZT010038312.1:0-22456 GCA_026826555.1 Tolypeutes matacus
TTTTCACTTACAAGCAATGACAAAACTGTGATTTTACCCAATGCTCTGGGAATGAAGGAGGTTCTTCAGTTTTCCAAAATTAAGGAAGATACTTGTTTAATAGGATACTATTCATTTGTTTTCACTTACAATCAATGTCAAAATGGTGGTTTTACTCAACTCTTTGTAAAGGCGAGAGTTCCTCCAGTTGTGAAATCTAAGCACGTTACTTGCTTAACTGGCTGCTTTGCACCTGTGCTTGCTTACAATGAATGAAAGAACATTGTTTTTACCTATCACTTTTTTTGTGTGTATTTAAGTGGTTTTCGGTTTTGAAAGCTAAGCAAGTTACTAATTTTTCTACCTGCTTCCTTACACTTTTCACTTACAATCAATGTCAAAACACTGGTTTTACCTAATACTCTGTGAATGCAGTAGGTTATTCTGTTTTGAATTCTTAGCAAGTTACTTGTGTTATTTGCTGGTATTTATACACACTTACAATCTATGCCAAAACAGTAGTTTTTCCTGACACACTGTAAATGTAGGAGGTCATTCAGTTTTGAAAACTAATCAAGTTATTTGTATAATTGGCTGTTGTGCACTTGTTTTCATTTACAATCAATGTCAAAATGCTGGTTTTACATAATACTTGTGAATTCAGTAGTTCTTCAGTTATGAAAACTAAGCAAATTACTTTTTCATTTGGGATATGCACTTGTTTTCACTTCTAATCAATGTCAAATCCTGGTTTAACCTAATTATCTGTGAATGAAGGAGGTTCTTCATTATTCAAGTATAAAGGAATTTACTTGTTTAATAGGATACTATTCAATTGTTTTTACTTAAAATCAATATAAAAACCCTTGTTTTACCTGACACACTATGAATGAAGGGGTTTTTTCAATTTTCAAAAATTAAGCAAGGTACATGTTTAATAAGATACTATTCACTTATTCTCACTTACAATCAATAAAAAAACACTGATTAAACTTTGTGAATGTAAGTGGTATTTCAGTTTTGAAAACCAAGCAAGTAACTTGTTTAATTGCCTGCTACACACTTCTTTTCTCTTATAATCAATGTCAAAATGTTGGTTTTACCTAACACTCTGTGAATGCAGAATTTTTCAGTTGTGAAAACTAGGCACATTAATTCTTTAATTGGCTGCTTGGCACTTGTTCTCAGAATAAGTGAGTAAACTCTGGTTTTACTTAATGCTTTGTGAATGTAAGTGGTTCTTCAACTTGAAACACTGCAAGTTACTCATTTATTTCCCTGATGCACACTTCTTTTCTCTTACAATCAATGTCAAAGCACATGTTTTACCTAATGCTCTGTGAATGCAGTGAGCTATTCAGTTTTTATTTCTAAGGAGGTTACCTGTATTATTTGCTGGTATTTATTCTCATGTACAATCAATTCCAGAACAATGGTTTTACCTAATGCTCTATAAATGCAGGAGGTCCTTCAGTTTTGAAAGCTAATCAAGTTACTTATATAATTGGCAGTCATGCACATGTTTTCACTTACAATCAATGTCAAAACTCTGGTTTTACATAATACTTGTGAATGCAGTAGTTTCTTCATTTGTGAAAACTAAGCAAGTTACTTTTACATTTGGGATATGCACTTGTTTTTACTTAAACCAATCGAAAATCCTGGATTTACCTAAAGCCCTGTGAATGAAGGGGATTCTTCAGTTTACAAAAATTAAGCAAGGTACTTGTTTAATTGGATACTATTCACTTCTTCTAACTTACAATCAATGAAGCACACTGGTTTTAATTTTGTGAAGGTAATTGGTTTTTCAGTTTTGAAAACTAAACAAGTTACTTGTATATATGGCTGTTTTGCCCTTGTTTTCACTTACAATCAATGTCAAAATGCTGGATTTACCAAATACTTGTGAATGCAATAGTTACTTCTTTTGTGTAAACTAAGCAAGTTACTTTCTCATTTGGGATATGCACTTGCTTTCTCTTACAATCAATGTCAAAAGCCTGGTTTTACCTAATGCTCTGTGAATGAAGAGGGTTCTTCAATTTTCCAAATATTAAGGAATGTACTTGTTCAATAGGATACTATACACTAGTTTTCACTTACAATCCATATCTAAACACTAGTATAACCTAACACTGTGAACTAAGGGGGTTCTTCAATTTTTAAAAATTAAGCAAGGTACTTGTTTAATAGGATACTATTCACATCTTCTAAGTTACAATCAATGAAAAAAGTCTGGTTTTACCTTTGTGAATGTAAGTGGTATTTTAGATTTGAAAACGAAGCAATTTACTTGTTTCATTGACTACTACACACATCATTTCACTTACAATCAATGTCAAAATGGTGGTTTTACATTACACTTTGCAAATGCAGGATTTTCTGCAGTTCTGAAAACTAGGCATGTTACTTCCTTAAATGGCAGCTTTACACTTGTTCACACAATCAATTAAAAAACCACTGGTTATACCTAACACTTTGTGAATGTAAGTGGTACTTCAGTTTTGAAAACTTAGCAAGTAACTCATTTTTTTTGTTTGCTTCACACTTCTTTTCACTTACAATCAATGTCACAGCTGTGGTGATATATAAGATCTTGTGAATGCAGTCATTTCTGTACTTGTGAAAACCAAGCAAGCCCTTGTTTAATTGGCTGCTATGTACTTGTTTCACATACAATAAATATCAAAACTCTGCTTTTACTTAATGCAATGAGAATGTAGGAGGTTCTTCAGTTTTGAAAAAAAAACAATTTACTTCTTTATTTGGCTGCTAGGTATTTATTTTCACTTACAATGTCAATATGCTGGTTTTATCTGATATGCTGAGAATGCAGTTGTTTCTCCAAGTTGTGAGAACTTAACAAGTTACTTTTTCATTTGGTGTTATGCACCTGTTTACATTTACAGTCAATGAAAAAGCAATGGTTTACCTAACGCACTTGGAATGCAGTAGTTTCTTCAGTTAGGAAATCTAAGCTATTTACTTCTATAAATGACTGCTATGCACTTGTTGTCACTTACAGTCAATGGCAAATCAGTTGTGATGCCTAAGAGTTTGTGAATGAAAGAGTTTCTTCAGTTGTGAAAACTAAGCATGTTATTTCATTATTTGGTTGTTATGCACTTGTTTTAACTTACAACCACTGTCAAAATCATGGTTTTACATAACATTGTGGTTCTTCAGGTTTGAAAATTAAGCAACTTACTCATTTAATTGCCTGCCACACACTTCATTTCTCTTTCAATCAATGTCAAAATGTTAGTTTTTTCTAACATTCTGTGAATGCAGAATTTTCTTCAGTTGTGAAAACTAGGCACTTTACCTTTTAATTGGCTGCTTTGCAATTGTTCTCACAATCAATGAAAAACCCTAGTTTTACCTTATCCTTTGTGGATGTAAGAGGTTCTTCAGGTTGGAAATCTATGCAAGTTACTCATTTAATTTCCTGCTGCACACTTCTATTCACTTACAATCATTGTCAAAATGGTGGTTTAAAAATGCTCTGTGAATGCAGGAGTTTCTTCAATTGTGAAAATTAGGCATGTTACTTCATTAATTGGTGGCTTTGCACTTGTTCTCACAATCAATAAAAAACCACTGGTTTTGCCTAATGCTTTGTGAATGTAAATGGTTCTTCAGTTTGGAAAACTATGCAAGTTTTCCAACTACAAGTGACTATGCAAGTCACTCATTTAAATGCATGCTGCATACTTCTTTTCACTGAAAATCCATTGAAAAGCACTGGTTGACACTTATAATGTCAATATACTGGTTTTAACTAATACTGTGAGAATGCAGTTCTTTCTTCAAGTTTTGAAAACTAAGCAAGTTACTTTTTCATTGAATGTTATCCTTTTCTTTTCACATACAATAAATATGAAAACACTGGTTTTAGCTTATGGTCTGTGAATGTGGGAAGTTCTTCAGTTTAGGAATCTAAGCAAATTACTTCTTTATTTGGCTGTTATGGCATTTGTTTTCACTGAAAATCAATGTCAAAACACTGGTTTTACCTAATACTCTTTGAATGCAGTACATACTTCTCTTTTGAAAACTAAGTGAGGTACTTGTATAATTGACTGCTATCCACTAGTTTTCACTTACAATGTCAATATGCTGGTTTTACCTTATATACTGAGAATGCAATTGTTTCTTAAGTTGTGAAAACTAACCCATCTACTTCTTTAAATGAATGTTAGGTACTGTTTTTCACTTAGAGTCAGTGGCAAATCAGCTGTGATAACTAACATCCTGTGAATGCATTAGTTTCTTCAGTTGTGAATACTAAACATGTTATTTCTTTAATAAGCTTCTATGCACTTCTTTTAACTTAAAACCAATGTCAAAACCATGGTTTTACTTAACATTCTGGGAATGCTGTAGTTCCTTCATTTGTGAAATCTAAAGAAGTTTTTTCTTTAATTGGCTGCTACACAATTGTATTCACTTATATTCAATATCAAAACACCTGTTTGACCTAATGCTCTGTGAATGTAGGAGGTTCTTCAGTTTTGAAAACCAAGCAATTTGCTTGTTTAATTGCCTGCTACACACTTGTTTTCACTTACAACCAATGTCAAAACCCTGGTATTACCTAACACTCTGTGAATGAAGGAAGTTCTTCAAATTTTAAAAATTAAGCAATTACTTATTTATTAGGATATTATTCACTTCTTATCGCAATCAATTTAAAAACACTGGTTTTATCTAATAGTTTGTGAATGTAAGTTTTTCTTCGGTTTTGATAACTAAGAAAATTACTCATTTAATTACCTGATTCATACTTCTTTTCACTTTCAATCAATATCAAAGCAGTGGTGATACATAAGATTCTGTGAATGCAGTCATTACTTCACTTGTGAAAACCAAGCAACTTCTTGTTTATTTGGCTGCTATGAACTTGTTTTACTTACAATAAATATCAAAATATTTGTTTTTCCTAACACCACTTGAATGTAGGCGGTTCTTTGGTTTTGAAAAATTAGCAAATTACTCTTTTATTTGGCTGCTATGGCACTTGTTTCACTTGCAAAAAAGTCAAAACATGGTTTTACCTAATGTTCTGTGGATGCAGTTTGTTCTTCACTTTTGAAAGCTAAGGAGGTTGCTTGTTTAATTGCCTGCTACACACTTGTTTTCACTTACAATCAATGTCAAATCACTGTTTTTACCTAATGTTCTGTAAATGCATGAGATTTTTCAGATTTGAATTCCAAGCAAGTAGTTTAATTTGATGTGATGTAGGAGTTTTCACTTATAATCATTGCCTGGTTTTACCTAACACTCTGTGAATGAAGGAGGTTCTTCAATTTTCAAATATTAAGCAAGCTAGTTGTTTATATGATACTATTCACTTCTCACTTACAATCAATGAAAATCTCTGGTTTTAACTTTGTGAATGTAAGTGGTTCTTCAGTTTTGAAAACTAAGCAATTTACTCATTTAATTGCCTGCTACACACTTCTTTTTACTTACTACCAATGTCAAAACCCTGGTTTTTCCTCATGCTCTGTAAATGAAGGACGTTCTTCAGCTTTTAAAAATTAAGGAAGGTACTTGTTTCATAGGATACTATTCACTTGTTTTCACTTACAATCAATGACAAAATGGGGTTTTACTTAAACCTCTATGAGTGCAGGTGTTTCTTCAGTTGTGAAAATTAGGCATGACAGTTTCTTAATTGGCTGCTTTGCACTTGTTCTCACAATCAATGAAAAAATACTGGTGTTAATTAGTGCTTCATGACAGTAAGTGGTCCTTCAGTTTAGGAAACTATGCAAGTTACTAATTTAATTGCCTGCTGCACATCTTTTCACTTACAATCAATGTCAAAGCACTGGTTTTATCTAAAGTTCTGTGAATTCAGTAGTGTTTTTCTGTTTTGAATTCTAAGCATGTTACTTGTTTTATTGGCTGGTATTTATTTTCACAATAAATCACAAAACATTGGTTTTACCTAACACTCTATGAATGCAGGAGGTCTTTCAACCTTGAAAACTAAGGAAGTTACTTGTATAAATGTCTGTTATGCACTTGTTTCCCTTATAATCTATGTCAAAACACTGGTTTACATAATGCTCAATGAATGCAGTCGGTTTTTTAGTTTTGAAAACAATGCAAGTTACTTGTTTACTTGGCTGCTATGCACTTGTTTTTACTTAGAATGTCAATATGCTCATTTTCCCTAAAATGCTGGGACTGCAGAAAGTTGTTTCTTTAAGTTGTGAAAATTAAGTTACTTCTTTAATTGGCTTATATGCACTTGTTTTCATTTGCAACTGATGTCAAAACTATGGTTTAACCAAAAATACTGGGAATGGAGCAGTTTCTTCATTTGTGAAGCCTAAGGAAGTAATTTCTTTAATTGGCTTCTACACACAGGTTTTCCCTTATATTCAATATCAAAACACTTGTTTGACCTAATGCTCTGTGAATGAAGAAGGTTTTTCTGTTTTGAAAATTAAGCAAATTTCTTGTTTAATTGCCTGCTACACATTTGTATTCACTTACAACCAAGGTGAAAACTCTTGTTTTACCAATCTGTGAATGAGGGAGGTTGTTCCATTTTCAAAAATTAAGCAATGTACTTGTTTAATAGGATACTATTCACTTCTTCTCACTTACAATCAATGTAAAAACACTGGTTTTACCTTGTGAATGTAAGTGGCTCTTCAGTTTTGAAAACTAAGCAAATTACATCTTTATTTGGCTGCTATGGCACTTGTTTTTGTATACAATCAATGTAAAAAACCTGGTTTTATCTTATGCTCTGTGAGTGCAGACAGTTATTCTGTTTTGAAATCTAATCCAGTTTCTTGTGTTCTTTGCTGATATTTATTCTCAGTAACAATCGATACAAAAACAGTGGCTTTACTGAATGCTGTATAAATGCAGGAGGTCCGTCAGTTTTAAAAACTAAGCAAGTTACTTCTTTAATTGGCTGCTATGCACTTGTTTTCACTTACAATGTCAATATGCTGGTCTTACCTAATAGGCTGAGAATGCAGTGTTTCCTCAGTTTGTGTAAACTAAGCAAGTTATTGATTTATTGGGGGCTCTGCATTTGTTTTCACTTAAAATCAATGACAAAACCATGGTACACTTGACACTCTTGGAATGCAGTAGTTTCTTCAGTTGGGAAAACTAAGCAATTTACTTTGTTAAATGAATGTTAGGCACTTGTTTTCACTTATAAACAATGACAAATCCATTGTGAACCCAAAACTCAGTGAATGCAGTAGTTGCTTCATTTGTGAAATCTAAGCACATAACTTCTTTAACTGGCTGCTATGCATTTGTTTTCACTTACATCCAATGTCAAAACTATGGTTTTACCTAGCATTCTGAGAATGCCATAGTTTCTCATTTGTGTAAACTAAGAGAGATATTGCTTTGGCTGCTAAGAACTTCTTTTCACTTACATTCAGTATGAAAACACTTTTTTGACCTAATGCTCTGTGAAAGGAGGAGGCTTTTCAGTTTTGAAAACAAAGAAATTTGCTTTTTAAATTGAATTCTACACACTTGTTTTCATTTACCATCAATGTCAAAACACTGGTTTTACCTAACCCTCTGTGAATGAAGGAGGTATTTCAACTTTCAAAAACAAGCAAGGTATTTGTTTAGTAGGATACTATTCACTTCTCACTGAAATCAATGAAAAAATACTGGTTTTATCTTTGTGAATGTAAGTGCTTCTTCAGATTTAAAAACTATGCAAGTTACTTATTTAATTACCTGCTACATACTTCTTTTCACTTACACTCATGTCACAACTGTGGTGTTAACTATTGATTCTGAATGCAGGACTTTCTACAGTTGTGAAAACTACACATATTATGTCATTAATTGGCTGCTTTGTCCTTGTTCTCACAATCAATGAAAAAATACTGGTTTTACCTAATGCTTGGTGAATGTATTTGTCTCCTCAGTTTGGAAAACTATGGAAGTTATTCATTAATTGCCTGTTCCACACTTCTTTTCACTTACATTCAATATCAAAACACTAGTTTGATGTAATGCTCTGTAAATTCACGAGTTTCTTTAGTTTTGAATTCCAAGCAAGTAGTTTAATTTGTGCTATGCACTTGTTTTCACTTACAACCAATGTAAAAACCCTGTTTATACCTAACATTCTGTGAATGAAGGAGGTTCATCAATTTTTATAAATTAAGCATGGTACTTGTTCATCTCACTGACAAGCAATGAGAAACACTGGTTTTACCAAACAATTTTTGAATGTAAGTGGTTCTTCAGTCTTGGAAACTAAGGAAGTTACTCATTTACTTGCCTGCTTCACACTTCTTTTCGTTTACAATCAGTATCAAAGCTGTGGTGTTACCTAAGATTCTGTGAATGTAGTCATTTCTTCACTTGTGAAAACCAAACAAGTCCTTTTCTAATTGGCTAATATGCACTTTTTTCACATACAATAAATATCAAACCACTGTTTTTACATAATGCTCTGTCAATGTAGGAGGTTCTTCAGTTTTGAAAACTAAGCAAATGACTTCATTATTTGGCTGCTATGGCACTTGTTTTCACTTACAATCAAATTCAAACACTGGTTTTATCTAATGGTCTGTGGATGCAGTACATTCTTCAGTTTTGAAAACTAAGCAAGTTACTTATTTAATTGGATACTATGCCCTTGTTTTCACTTACAATATCAATATGCTGGTTTTGGCTGATACACTGATAATGCAGGTCTTTCTTCAATTGTGAAACAAAACAAGTTACTTTTTCATTGGGTGCTATGCACTTGTTTTCACTTAAAATCAATGACCAAAAAATGGCTTACCTATTACTCTTGGAAGGCAGTAGTTTCTTCAATTGGGAAAATTAAGCAATTTACTTCTTTAAATGGCTGGTATTCACTTGTTTTCACTTACGGTCGATGGAAAATCTGTTGATATACATAACACTGTGATTTGAGTAGTTTCTTCAGTTGTGATAACTAAACACTTTATTTCTTTAATTGGCTTCTCAGCACTGGTTTTAACTTACAACCAATGTGAGAAACATGGTTTTACCTAAAGTTCTGGGAATTCAGTCTTTTCCCCATTCATGAAAACTAAGGAAATTCTTTCTGAAATTGGCTGCTATGCACTTGTTTTCACTTACATTCAATATCAAAAGTGTTGTTAGAACTAGTAGTCTGTGAATGAATGAAGTTTTCCAGTGTTGAAAACTTAGCTATTTGGTTTTTTTTAATTGCCTGCTACACACTTGATTTCAATTACATTCAATTTCAAAACAGTGGTTTTACCAAATGCTCTGTGAATGCATGAACTTCACCATTTTGAATTCTAAGCAAGTATTTTAATTTGCTGCTATGCACTTATTTTCATTTACAACCAATGTCAAAATGCTGGTTTTACCTAACACACTGTGAATGAAGGAGGTTCTTCAATTTTCAAAAGTTAAGCAAGGCACTTATTTAATAGGATAGTATTCACTTCTTCTCACTTACAATCAATGAGAAAACACTGGTTTTACATTTGTGAATGCATGTGGTTCTTAAGTTTTGAAAATTAATCAATTTACTCATTTAATTACCTGCTACAGACATATTTTAACTTAAAATAATGCCAAAACTGTGGTTTTACCTAACACTCTATGAATGCAGGTGGTGCTTCAATTTTGAAAACTAAGTAAGTTATTTACATAATTACCTGTTATGCACTTCTTTTCACATACAATAAATATCAAAACACTGATTTTACCTAATGTTCTGTGAATGCAGTATGTTCTTCAGTTTTTTAAACAAAGCAATTTACATGTTTAATTGTCTGCAATGCACTTGATTTCCCTTACAATGTCAAAATGCTAGTTTTACCAAATACTCGTGAATGGAGTGTTTTCATCAGTTGTGAAATGTAAGTAAGTTACTTTTTCATTTGGTGCAAATGCCCTTGTTTTCATCTGCAACCAATGTCAAAACCCTGGTTTTACCTTATGCTCTGTGAATGAGGGTGGTCCTTCATTTATCAAAAATTGGGGAAGGTGCTTCTTTAATAGGATACTATTCACTTGTTTTCACTTACAATCAATGTCAAAATATTGGTTTTCCTAACTCTCTGTAAATTCAAAGGTTTCTTCAAATGTGAAAACTAGGCATGTTTCTTCCTTAATTGACTACTTTGTACTTGTTCTCATTTACAATCAATGAAAAAATACTGGTTTTACCTAATGTTTTGTGAATGTATGTGTTTCATCAATTTTGAAAACTAACCAATTTACTCCTTCAATTGGTGCTTCACACTTCTTTAACTTACAGTCAATGTCAAAGTAGTAGTGATACATAAGATTCTGAGAATGCAGGCATTACTTCACTTATGAAAAGCAAGAAATTCCTTTTTTAATTGGCTGCTATGCACTTGTTTTCACGTAAAATAAATATGAAAACACTGGTTTTACCTAATGGTCTGTGAATATAGGAAGTTTATCAATTTTGAAAACTAAGCAAATTATGTCTTTATTTGGCTGCTATGGCACTTGATTTCACTTACAATCAATATCAAGATAGTGGTTGTACCTAACACTCTGTGAATGCAGTAGTTTCTTCAGTTTTGAAATCTAGGCACGTTACTTCATTAATTGGCTGCTTTACACTTGGTCTCACAATCACTGAAAAAGCAATGGCTTTACGTAATATTATGTGAATGTAAGTGGCTCTTCAGTTTGGAAAACTATGCAAGTTACTCATTTAATAGCCTGCTGAACACTTCCATTCACTTACAATCAATGTCAAACCACTAGTTATTGAATGCTTTGTGAATGATGTAGGTTATTCTGCTTTGAATTCTAAGAAAGTTGTGTTATTTGCTGGTATTTATTTTCACTTACAATCAATGTCAAAACAGTGTTTTTACCTAATGTTCTATGACTGCATGAGGTCACTCAGTTTTGAAAACTAAGCAGGTTGCTTGTATAATTGGATATTATGCATTTGTTTTCATTTACAATCAAAGCAAAATGCTGTTTTTAACTAATACTTGTGACTGGAGTATTTTCTTCAGTTGTGAAAACTAAGCAAGTTGCTTTTTCCTTTGGTGCTATGCACTTGTTTTAATTTACAACCAATGTTAAAACCATCATTTTACCTAAAGCTCTGTGAATGAAAGGATGTTCTTCATGTTTCAAAAATTAAGGAAAATACATGTTTAAGAGGATATTATTCACTTGATTTTTGCTTAAAATCAATGTCAAAATTGTGGTTTTACCTAACTCTCTGTAAATGCAGGAGGTTTTCAGTTGTGAAAACTAGGCAAGTTTCTTCCTTAATTGGCTGCTTTTCACTTGTTCTCACTTACAATTAATGAAAAATCACTGGTTTTACCTAATGTCCTGTGAATGCACGTGGTTCTTCAGTTTCCAAACTTAAGGATGGTATTGGTTTAATAGGATACAATTCACTTTTTTTCCTTAACAATCAACGTCAAAATGGTGGTTTCACCTAACCCTCTGTAAATGCAGGAAGTTATTCAGTTGTGAAAACTACGCAACTTACTTCATGAATTTCCTGCCTTGCCCTTGTTCTCAATGTCAATGAAAAAACAATGGTTTTACCTAACTCTTTGTGAATGTGTTTCTTCAGTTTAGAAAACTATGCAAGTTACTCATTTAATTGCCTGCTTTACACTTCATTTCACTTACAATCAATGTCAAAGCAGTGGTGATATATAAATTCTCTAAATGCAGTCATTTTTTCACTTGTGAAAACCAAGCAAGCCCTTGTTTTATTGGCTGCTGTGCACTTGTTTACACATAAAATAAATATCAAAACACTGGTTTTAACCAATGGTCTGTGAATGTAGGAGGTTCTTTGGTTTTGAAAACTAAGCAAGTTGCTTGTTTAACTACCTCCTACACACTTCTTTTCTCTTACAATCAATGTCAAAACTCTTGCTTTGCCTAATGCTCTGTGAATGCATGAAGATCTTCAGTTTTGAATTCCAAGCAAGTAGTTTAATTTGGTAGTATGCACTCATTTTCACTTACAACCAATGTCAAAACCCTGGTTTTGTCTAACACTGTGAATGAAGGAGGTTCTTCAATTTTCTAATATTTATCAAGGAACTTGTTTAATAGGATACTATTCTCTTCTATTCACTTACAATCAATGAAAAAACACTGGTTTTACATTTGTGAATGTAAGTGGTTCTTCAGTAGGAAAACTATGCAAGTGACCCATTTAATTTCTTGCTACACACTTCTTTTCACTTACAATCAATATCAAAATGGTGATTTTACCTATCTCTTATGAATTCTGGAGTTTCTTCGGTTGTGAAAACTATGTACTTTATTTCTTAAATGGCTTCCTTGCAGTTGCTCTCACAATCAATGAAAAACCACTGGTTTTATTAATGCTTTGTGAATGTAAGTGGTTCTTCAGTTTGGAAAATGATGCATTTTTTCCAACTATGAGTGACTATGCAAGTCACTCGTTTAAATGCCTGCTGCACACTTCTTTTCACTTAAAATCAATGTAAAAGCACTACTGGTCGATACTTACAATGTCAAGATGCTGGTTTTACCTAATACTGTGAGAATGCAGTTGTTTCTTCAAGTTGTCAAAATTAAGCAAGTTACTTTTTCATTTGGTGCTATGCACTTGCTTTCACTTACAATCACTGACAAAACAATGGTTTATCAAACGTTCATGGAATGCAGTAGTTTTTTCATTTCAGAAATCTAAGCAATTTACTTCTTTAAATGAATTCTATGCACTTGTTTTCACTCACAGTCAATGGAAAATCAGTTGTGATACCTAACCCTCTGTGAATGCAGTTGTTTCTTCACATGTGAATACTAAGCCTGTTACTTCTTTAATTAGCTTTTATGCACTTGTTTTAACACACAACTAATGTCAAACCATGATTTTACCTAATGTTCTGGGATTGCAGTAGTTTCTTCATTTGTCAAAACTAAAGGAGTTCTTTCTTTAATTACCTGCTATGCACTTTCTTCATTACATTCAATACCAAACCACATATTTGATATAATTCTCTGTGAATTAATGAGGTTCTTCAATTTGAAAACTAAGCAAGTTGCTTGTTTAACTGCCTGTTACACATTTGTTTTCATTTACAGTCAATTTCAAAACATTCTTTTTACCTTATGCTCTGTGAATCTGAGGTCCTTCAGTTTTGAATTCCAAGCCAGTTGTTTAATTTGTTGCTATGCACCTGTATTCACTTATAACCAATATCAAAACACTGGTTTTACCTAGCACACTGTGAATAAAGGAGGTTCTTGAAATTTCAAAAATTAAGCAACTTACTTATTTAATAGGATGTTATTCAGTGCATCTCACAATCAAATAAGAAACACTAGTTTTATCTAACACTTTAGGAATGTAAGTGGTCCTTCAGTTTTGAAAACTAAGCAATTTACTCATTTAATTACCTGCATCACACTCCTTTTCACTTACAATGTCAAAGCAGTGGTGATACATAAGATTCTGTGAATGCAGTTATTTCTTCACCTGTGAAACCCACGAAAGTCCTTTAATTTGCTCTGTGCTTGTTTTCAAATATAATAAATATTAAAACACTGGTTTTGCCTCATGCTTTGTGAATGTAGAAGCAAATTACTTTTTATGTTGCTATGGCACGTGAATTCCCTTACAATCAATGTCAAAACACTAGTTTTACCTAATGTTCTCTGAAAGCAGTACATTCTTCAGTTTTAAAATGAATCAAGTTACTAGTTTCATTGGCTTGTAATCAATTGTTTTCAATTAGAATGTCAATATGATTGTTTTTTCTAACACAGTGAGAAGGCAGTTGTTTCTTCTAGTTGTGAAAACTAAGCAAGTTACTTTTTCATTGGGTGCTATGCACTAATTTTCACTTTGAATCAATGACAAAACAATAGTTTACCTAATGCTCTGGGAACGCAGTAATCTCTTCTGTTGGGAAAACTGAGCAATTTACCTCTTTAAAAGACTGATACACACCTTTTTTCACTTACATTCAAAAGCAAATCACTTGTGATACCTAATACACTGTGAATACAGTAGTTACTTCAATTTTGAAAACTAAACAAGATTTTCTTTAATTGGCTGCTATGAACTGGTTTTAACTTACAACCAAAATCAAAACCAGGGTTTTTCCTAACAGTCTGGAAGGCAGTAGTTTTTCATTTATGAAACTAAAGAAGTTATTTCTTTAATTGGCTACTATACACTTGTATTTACTTACATTCAATATCAAAACACTTGTTTGACCTAATGCTCTGTGAATGTAAAAGGTTCTTCAGTTTTGAAAACTAAGCAATTTGCTTGTGTAATTGCCTGCTACACACTTGTTTTCACTTACAACCAATGTTAAAACACTGGTTTTACCTAAAAACTCTGTGAATGAAGGAGATTTTTCAAATTTTAAAAATTAGGAAAGGTTCTTGTTTATTAGGATACTATTCACTTCTTCTCACAATCAATTTTAAAACACTGGTTTTACCTAATGCTTTGTGAATGTAAGTGGTTCTTCAGTTTTGATAACTAAGAAAGTTTACTCATTTAATTTCCTGCTTCACACTTCTTTTCACTTTCAATCAGAATCAAAGCAGTGGTGATACATAAGATTCAGTGAATGCAGTCATTACTTCACTTGTGAAAACCAAGCAACCCCTGGTTTATATGGCTGCTATGCACTTGTTAAAAGTAAGCATGTTACTTTTTAATTGGCTGCTGTGCACTTGTTTTAACTTACAACTATTGTCAAAAGCATGGTTTTACCTAACTTTCTTGGAATGCAGTAGATACTTCGCTTGTGAAAACTAAGGAAATTATTTCTTTATTGGCTGCTATGCAATCATTTTCCTTTACATTTAATATAAAAACACTTGTTTGACCCAATGCTCTATGAAGGTGGTTCTTCAGTTTTAAAAACTATGCAATGTTCTTGTTAATTGTCTGCTACACACTTGCTTTGACTTACAATCAATACCTAAACTCTGGTTTTACCTAATGCTCTGTGAATGCATGAGTTTCTACAGTTTTCTATTCCAAGCAGGAAGTTGAATTTGCTGCTATGCACTTGTTTTCTCTTAAAGCCAACGTCAAATCCTGGTTTTACTTAACACTCTGTAAATGAAGAAGGTTCTTCTATTTAAAAAATTAAGCAAGGTACTTCTTTAATAGGATATTATTTACTTCTATCACAATCAATGAAAAAACACTGGCTTTACTTAATGCTTTTTGAATACATGTGGTCCTTCAGTTCTGAATATTAAGCAAGTTGCTTGTTTAATTGACAGCTACACATTTGTTTTCACTTACAATCAATGTCAGTGGTCCTTCAGTTCTGAAGATTAAGCAAGTTACTCATTTAATTGCCTGCTACACACTTCTTTCCACTTACAATCTATGTCAAAGCACTGGAGTTATCTAAAGCTCTGTGAATGCTGTAGATTATTCAGTTTTCAATTCTAAGCATGTTACTTGTGTTACTTGCAGGTATTTATTTTCACTTACAATCAATGCAAAAACAGTGGTTTACCTAATGCTCTGTGAATGCAGGAGGTACTTCAGTTTTGAAAACTAAGCAAGTTACTTGTATAATTGGCTGTTATGTAATTGTTTTCACTCACAATCAATATCCAAATGCTTGTTTTACCTAATACTTGTGAATGTAGTAGTTTCTTCAATTGCAAAAACTAAGCAAACTACTTTTTATAAGGTCCTAAGCACGTGTTTTCACTTATAAGCAATGCCAAAACCCTGGTTTTCCCTAACACACTGTGAATAAAGGAGGTTCTTCAGTTTTTAAAAATGAAGGCAAGTATTTGTTTAATAGGCTTGTATTCAATTATTTTCACATAAAATAAATGTCAAAACCCTGTTATTACCTAAATCTTTGTGAATGAAGGAGGTCCTCTAATTTTCAAACATTAATCAAGGTACTTGTTTAATAGAATATATTCACTTCTCACTTTCAATCAATGAAAAAACATTGTTTTTCCCTAAAATTTGTGAGTGTAAGTGGTACTTCAGTTTTGAAACTAAGCAAGATACTCATTTAATTGCCTGCCTCACACTTATTGTCACTTACCATCAATGTTAAAGCAGTGGTGACACCAAAGATTCTGTGAATTCAATCATTTCTTCACTTGTGAAAAGCAAGCATGTTCTTGTTTAATTGGCTGCTATGCACTTGTTTTCGCATACAGTAAATATCAAAACACTGGTTTTACCTAACACTCCGCGAATGTAGGAGATTCTTCAGTTTTGAAAACTAAGCAAATTCCTTCTTTATTTGGTTGCTATGGAGCTTGTTTTAACTTACAATCAATATCAAAAGACCCATTTTACCTAAGGCTCTGTGAATGCAGTACATCCTTCAGTTTTGAAAACTAAGCAAGTTACTTGTTTCATTGGCTGTTATGCACTTGTTTCACTTACAATGTCAATATGCTTGTTTTACCTAATACACTGAGAAAGCAGGTCTTTCTTCCAGTTGTGAAAACTAAGCAAGTTACTTTTTCATTGGGTTCTATGCACTTCTTTTCACTTACAATCAATGACAAATCATTTGTTTACCTAAGTCTCTAGGAATGCAGTAATTTTCTCAATTGGGAAAACTAAACAATTTACTTCTTTAAATGACTGTTATGCACTTGTTTTCACTTACAGCAAATGGTAAATCAGATGTGATGTCTAACACTCTGTGAATCCAGTAATTTCTTCAGTTATGAGAACATGCACATTAGTTCTTTAATTGGCTGCTTTGCATTGTTTTAACTTACAACCTATGTCAAAACCATGGTTTTACCTAACATTCTGGGAATGCACAAGTTTATTCCTTTGTGAAATCTAAGGAAGTTATTTCTTAAATTGGCTACTATGCACATGTTTTCACTTACATTCAATGTCAAAACCCTTGTTTGACCTAACAATTTGTCTATGAAGGAGGTATTTTAGGTTTGAAAACTAAGCAAGATGCTTGTTTAATTGCTTGTTACACATTGTTGTCACTTACAATCAATGTGGCAAAACACTGGTTTTACAAAACCCTCTGTAAATGCAGGAGTTACTTCAATTGTGAAAACTAGACAGGTTATTTCCTTAATTGGTGGCTGTGTATTTGTTCTCACTTACAATTAATGAAAAAAAAAAACTGGTTTTATCTAACACTTTGTGAATGTAAGTGAGTCTTCAGTTTTTAAAATGAAAAAAAGTTACTCATTTAATTGCCTGCTTCACACTGCTTTTCACTTATAATCAATGTCAAAGCAGTGGTGATACATAAGATTCTGTGATTACAGTGGTTTCTTCACTGGTGAAAATCAAGCAAGTCCTTGTTTCTTTGGCTACTATGCACTTCTTTTAACATACAATAAATATCAAAACTGGTTTAACATAATACTCTGTGAATGTAGGAGTTTCTTCAGTTATGAAAACTAAGCAAGTTACTTATTCAATTGGCAGATATGCATTTGTTTTCACTTACAATGTCAATATGCTGGTTTTACCTAATACACTGAGAATGCAGTTCTTTCTTCAAGTTGTGAAACCAAGTATGTAACTTTTTAATTGGGTGCTATGCTCTTGTTTTCACTTAAAATCAATGACAAAACAATCATTTCCCAAGCACTTGGAATGTAGTAGTTTCTTCGGTTGGGAAAACTAAGCAATTTACTTCTTTAAATGACTGCTAAACACTTGTTTTCACTTAGAGTCAATGGCATATCAGTTGTGATACCTAAAACCCTGTGAATGCAGTAGATTGTTCAGTTGTGAAAACTTAGTATGTTACTTCTTAATTGGCTTTTATCCACTTGTTCTAACTTACAAGAAATATCAAAACCATGGTTTTATTTAACATTCTGTGAATGCAGTAGTTTCTTCATTTGTGAAAACTAAGGAAGTTATTTCTTTAATTGGCTCCTAGGCGCTTGTTTTCACTTACATTCAATATCAAAACACTTGTTTCACATAAAGCTCTGTGAATGCATGTGGTTCTTCAGGTTTGAATTCCAAGAAATTAGTTTAATTTGCTGCTATGCACTTGTTTTCACTTACAACCAATGTCAAAGCCTTGGTTTTACCTAACAATCTGTGAATGAAGGATATTCTTCAATTTTCAAAAATTAAGCAACGTAATTGTTTAATAGGATACTAGTCACTTCTCAAAATCAATGTGAAAACAGTGGGTTTACCTAATGCTTTGTGAGTGTAAGTGGTTCTTAGGTTTGAAAATTAAGCAAGTTAATCATTTAATTGCCTGCTTCACACTTCATCTCACTCACAATCATTGTCAAAGCAGTGGTGATACATAAGATTCTGTGAATGCAGTCATTTATTCACTTGTGAAAACCAAGAAATTCCTTGTTTAATTGTCTGCTATGCACTTGTTTTCACATACTATAAATATCAAAACACTGAATTTACCTAATGCTCTTTCAATGTAGGAGAGTCTTCAGTTTTTAAAACTAAGCAAATTGTTTCTTCATTTGGTGGCTTTGGCACTAGTTTTCATGTACAATCAATGTCAAAGCACTGATTTTACCTAATGCTCTGTGAATGCAGCAGGTTCTTAAGTTTTGAAAACAAAGTAAGTTATTTGTTTATTTGGTTGCTATGCAATTATTTTAACTTACAATATCAATATACTGGCTTTACCTAATATACTGAGAATGCAGTTGTTTCTTCAAGTTATTAAAACTAAGCAAGATAATTTTTGATTGGGTGCTATGCACTTGTTTTCACTCACAATCAATGACAAAAGAATGGTTTACCTAATGCACTTGGAATGCAGTAGTTTCTTCAATTAGGTAAACTAAGTAATTTACTTCTTTAAATGACTGAGATGCACTTGTTTTCACATACAGTCAAAGGCCCGTCAATTGTGATACTTAACACTCTGAATGAAGTAGTTTCTTCACTTGTGAAAACTAAGCTCATTACTTCTTTAATTGGCTGATACACATTTGCTTTGACTTACAATCAATGTCAAAACAGTGGTTTTACATCATGATCTATGAATGCAGTATGTTCTTCAGTTTTGAAAACTAAGCAATTTACTTTTTTAATTGAACACTATACACTTGTTTTCACTTACAATCCATGACAAAACAGTTGTTTACCTAAAGTTCTTGGAGGGCAGTAATTTCTTCAGTTTTGAAAACTAAGCAAATTACTTCTTTAAATGACTGCTTCACCCTTATTTTCACTGACACTCAGAGGCAAATAATTTGTGATAATTAACACTCTGTTAGTGCAGTAGTTTCTTCCATTTAGAAATCTAGGCACATTAGTTCCTTAATTGGCTTCTTTGCACTTGTTCTCACAAACAATGTAAAAACACTGGTTTTCCCTAATGCTTAGTGATTGTAAGGGGTTCTTCAGTTTGGAAAAGTATGCAAGTTACTCATTTAATTGCCTGTTGCACACTTCTTTTCACTTACAACAATATCAAAGAACTAGTTTTACCTAATGCTCTGTGAATGCAGTAGGTTATTCTGTTTTGAATTTGAAGCAACTAACTTGTGTTATTTGCTGGTATTTAGTCTCACTTCCAATCAATGCCAAAACAGTGGTTTTACCTAACACTTAATGAATACAGGAGGTCCTTCAGTTTTGAGAACTAAGCAAATTACTTCTATAATTTGGGGGCAATGCACTTGTTTTCACTTACAATGTCAAAATTGTGGATTTACCTAACCCTATGTAAATACAGGAGTTTACTCAATAGGGAAAACTAGATACACTACTTCCTTAATTGGCTGCTTTGCACTTGTTCTAACTTACAATCAATGAAAAAAGCACTGGTTTTACCTAACACTTTGTTAAAGTATGTCGTCCTTCATTTTTGAAAACTAAGCAAATTACTTCTTTATTTGTCTGCTATGGCACTTGTTTTCACTTACAATCAGTGTCAAAACACTGGTTTTATCTAATGCTCTGTCAATGCAGTAAGTTCTTCAGTTTTGTAAATAAAACAAGTAACTTTTAATTGACTGCTATGCACTTGTTTTCACTTAAAATATCAATATTCTGGTTTCACCAAAAATGCTGAAATTGCAGTTGTTTCTTCCAGTTGTGAAAACTAAGCAAGTTGTTTTTTCATTGGGTGCTAAACACATGTTTTCACTTAGAATCAATAACAGAATTATGGTTTACCTAACACCCTTGGAATACAAAATTTTCCTCATTTGGGAAAATTAAGCACTTAATTTCTTTATATGACTGCTCTGCACTTGTTTTCACTTGCAAACAATGGCAAATCAGTTGTGATACCTAACACTATGTGAATGCAGTCATTTCTTCATTTGTGAAAACTAAGCATGATAGTTCTTTATTTGTCTGCTATGCACTTTTTAAATCTTACAACAAATGTCAAAATCATGGTTTTTCCTAACTTTCTGGGAATGCAGTAGTTTCTTCATTTGTGAAAACTAAGGAAGATATTTCTTTAATTGGCTGCTTTGCACTTGTTTTCACTTACATTCAATATCAAAATTCTTGTTTGATGTAATGTCCTATGAATGAGTATGTTCTTCAGTTTTGAAAACTGAGCAAGCTGCTCATTTCATTGCCTGCTACACACATATTTTCACTTACAGTCAATGTCAAAACACTGGTTTTCCCAAAGTTCTGTGATTTCATGGGGTTCTTCAGGTTTGAATTCCAAGAAAGTAGTTTAATTTGCTGATCTGCACCTGTTTTCATTTGCAAACAATGTCAAAACCCTAGTTTTACCTAACACTATGTGAATGAAGGAGTCTTTAAATTTTCAGAAAGTAAGCAAGGCACTTGTTAGGATTCTACTCACATCTTCTCACTTACAATCAATGGAAAGACATTGGTTTTACCTTTGTGAATGTAAGTGATTCTTCCATTTGGAAAACTATGCAAGTTACTCATTTAATTGCCTGTTGCACATCTCTTTTCATTTACAATCAATGTCAAAGCACTTGTATTACCTAATATTCTATGAATGTAGTAGGGTATTCTGTTTTTAATTCTAAGCAAGTTGCTTGTGATATTTGTTGGTATTTATTCTCACTTACAATCAGTGCTAATCAGTGGTTTTCCCTAATGCTCTAGGAAAGCAAGAGGTCCTTCATTTTTGAAAGCTGAGCAAATTAATTGTATAATTGGTTCTTACACACATTTTAATCTACAATTAATGTCAAAATGCTAGTTTTACCTAATAATTGTAAATACAGTAGTTTCTTCACTTGTGAAAACTAAGCGAGTTACTTTTTCATTTGGTGCTATGCATTTGTTTTCAATTGCAAACAATGGAAAACCATGGCTTTACCTAATGTTCGGTGAATGCATTTGGTTATTCTGTTTTGAATTCCAAGCTAGTTACTTGTGTTATTTGGTGGTATTTATTCTCACTTACAATCAGTGCCCAAAGAGTGGTTTTACCTAATGCTCAATGAATGAAGAAGGTCCTTCCCTTTTGAAAACTAAGCAAGACACTGGTTTAATTGGCTTCTATGCACTTGTTTTCACTTACAATGTCAATATGCTAGTTTTACCTATGATGAGGAGAATGCAGTTGTTTCTTCAAGTTGTGAAAACTAAGCAAGTTACTATTTTATTTTGTGCTAAGCACTTGTTTTCTCTTACAACAAATATAAGAAACCTGGTTTTTCCTAATGCTCTCGGAATGAAGGAGGTTCTTCAGTATTCAAACATTAAGGAATGTACTTGTGTCATAGGATACTATTCATTGTTCTCACTTACAATCAATGTCAAAATGGTGGTTTTTCCTATAACTCTGTAAATATAGGTGTTTTTTCACTTGTAAAAACTAGGCACGTTGCTTCCTTAATTGGCTGCTTTGCACTTGTTCTCACTTACAATCAATGAAAAAACACTGTTTTTATCTAATGCTTTGCGAATGTAAATGGTTCTTCAGTTTCAAAAACTAAGCAAGTTACTCGATTAATTGCCTGCTTCACACTTCTTTTCCCTTACAATCAATGTTAAAGCAGTGGTGATATATAAGATTCTGTGAGCATTCATTTCTTCACTTGTGTGAACCAGCAAGGCCTTGTTTAGTTAGCTGCTATGCACCTGTTTTCACCTATAATAAATATCAAATCACTGGTTTTACTGAATGTTCTTTGAATGTAGAAGGCACTTCAGTTTTGAAAACTAAGAAAATTACTTCTTTATTTGTCTCCCCTGGCACTTCTTTTCACTTACAATCAATTTTAAAACACTGGTTTTACTTATTGCTCTATGAATGCAGTACGTTCTTCAGTTCTGTAAACTAAGCAAGTTACTTGTTTAATTGTCTGCTATGTACTTGTTTTCTCTGACAATGTCAATTTTTTGGTTTTACCGAATTTGCTGAGAATGCAGTTGTTTCTTCAAGTTGTGAAAATGAAGCAAGTTACTTTTTCATTGGTTGCTATGCACTTGTTTTCACTTACAATCAAGGACAAAGCAATGGTTTACCTGAAGCTCTTGGAATGCAGTAGTTTCTTCAGTTGGGAAAATTAA
>JAKSZT010038314.1:2850-24319 GCA_026826555.1 Tolypeutes matacus
TGGTTTATAACCAAAATATCCCCAATGCTTATATATATATATATAATAAAAATAATGAAGCAAATATATATATTTGCTTTAGGATGTTATTTTTCATTTTGACTTTAGCAGACCTCGGATGAGTAAGACTAATTCTACATATACTCACTGAGGCTATTGAAGCCTCAGGGAAACTGGTTTCTCTCATGAATTGCCACTTTTAAGAACTCTTGACAGTCGGGGCAGGAGGCCTTCTTCACCTACCAGTCCTCGGAGATAATAAGACTCCGGCAGCTGCTGGACTTGTAGAGAGGACCTTCAACTCCCGAGGGTCAAGATTTCCACTAGGCAGTAATTTAGTTCACATATGGAACCACGAGAGAAAGCAGGGTAACAAAGACCAGTAGGATGGGAGACAGGGATGCCTAAAGTTTGCTTTCCCCTGAGTTATAGGGGCAGAAGCTGTTATGGAATACTCATAAGCAAAGGCAAGATGTGACACTAGGCTTTAAGTGATCATAAAGGAAGGTATGTTCAGTTTCAGATTTATACTTACAATAGTAGATTTAGGCTAACTCTACACAGTTATAATTTCAGTTATTTTTCTTCTGATGTTTTATAATATAAAAGCATCTATAAATGATATTAACTCTTAGTTACAGTTTCTAGTAAGATTTTACTTTAAGATGAATTGGGTACCTTTATTACCTAAGCCACAAGAATTTTATTAGTAACAACTTTGTTAAGTTTTTGGCTTTTCTAGCAGTTGAACCAATTCTACTTGTGATTTATACATTAAGTCCAATTGCAGTATTGACATTAAAAGACTCATTTTTAGGTTACCTTTCACTGTTATCCAATTTGTAACAGGTGAACCCCAAATCTGATTTCCTAGGCACAAGCAAACTGACGAAGTTAAACACAGATTTCAAAGTTGAACATATACTTAAGCACAGATTAAAACAGAAGAGATTTATACCCTTAGCATTTGTAGGAATGCTTTGATCTTAATTGATGGCACATGAGGTTTTTATTTTCCAGGAGAAGCTTAGTAACTGCTCTCGATCTTGATCTCCATTCACACCTTTTATAGACACAACTGAGTTTAAACTAATGGAAGTTTGAGGTGTATTTCCTCATTTATTTAAGGAGACATGACATGAGGTTTCTGGCTCTTAGATCTGTTCTCCTCTTTTACACTTGTCTAACTGGAATTCAGGGTCTTATACAGAGGCTGCTCTTAGCTGTGGCCATGTAGACCAGCATTAGGCAAAATTTCCTGATTCTTGAGAAGACACTCCTAATGGGAGTTTACTGGTGGCTAGAGATAATGCCCATTATTCTAGGAAGAATGAAGAATGAACAAGTACTTTTCAGTCAACTGATCTGGCATTCCAGAGTCTAAGTCTGACTAAAAAATTCACCACTCCAAATTTGGAGCTGATGCTCTTGTTCCAGCATCCTTAAATCCAGAGCCTGGGGCTCAAGACATCCCTGTGGCTGACCTAGGTCTTGGGAGATGCCTAAAACCCTGAAGTTCAGACCAAAGCACCCAAGCCAACTGGTGGGAACAGAAGAGTTGCCCCAAATCAAAGCATCTGAGATAAGACTCAGAAGATATTTGCATAAGTCTCAGAAGACACCCAGTCTCTGAATGGTTGGGCCCAAGGAATTTCTTGGGTGCCATTCAGAATTATCACTCTGCTTCTTGGCACCCCTGAATTTCTGGGTCCGAGACTATCTGCACTGTTACCCAAACCGAAGCATATGAGATAAATCTCAGAGGACATTTAGGCTGCTCTCTGAATTGAAATGCCCAAGACTTCTTAGGTCTTGGGGGACATTTAGAGTTATGTCTCTGGTTCTTGCCACCTTGGGAATCAGAGACCCTGCCATCAGGCAATGTCGGGGCCATTATGGACTTAGGAGACAGACTGAACAGCTCTCAGGGTCAGTTTCAGACTGGAGCTCCAAGCCGAATTGTGCTCCTTCTTCCCTTCTTACAGAGGCCTTAAGAAGCAGTTTAATTTTATCACTTTGCCATTTGGTAATTTTCCAGTTAGACAAGCAATCAAAGGGGGGTGGGGAGGAAGGAACAGTTAAGATCTAATGGGGTATTTAGTGGTCATGGGAAAGGTTTTTCATTACCTTACAGTAATGGACACAGGACATGGTAAATATCATCAAAACTTATTAAACTGTATCATCTAAATTGTAAAAATAAAAATGGCCATTAAATTATTAGCAATCAATTTTCCAAGCTAACTGGTCTTGTGGCCCTGAGGCAACAACTCAACTTGGTTTTTAAGACATTTCAAAGCATTCTAACACAAACCTGTAATGAGAAATTCAGTAGTAGGCAGTAGGAATGTAAAACAACATGGGTAAAGGTTAATTATGAGAGGAGTCCTGGCCTGTGACCACCTTGGGAAAGGGAACTCCCACAGCATCCATCTTGGCCCTGCTTACTGCTGCCTAAGGCTGGTCTGCAAAGGCATGGACTCAGAGAGGGCAAGCCCCCAGCTCTGAGTTATTACCCTGCCTCCACCAAGGGGAGAGGGTGGTAGAAGGCAATGGCCTGAGGGCAAAGCCACCTGATTGCTAAAAGGCTTGAAAAGGGAGATTTGCAGTGCCCAGCCTTGGCACTCAGTCTGGAGACCTCTGTCTTGTCAGGGCCGGCTTTCAGCTCCTGCCTGATGCCCCAGCCCTCCGGCTGCGGTCAGGTCTCACAAGCCTGAACACATTGCATAGCTGCAGAGAGCTCCCATGACCCGGCCTCTTCCTTCCCAGGAATTCACCCCATGGGGGCTCTTAGGCTAACCCATTTAAAATGGATAAGCAAAAGAAGGTATTAAACAAACTGTTGGCCATAGTTATTTACACTGACCGATAATCTTCTGGACCTGGCTTGCCAAATATGCTACCGGATTTAATCTAGGTTCTTGACTTATGCTGTAGAAATGAATTTCAGAGCATGTCAGGCTAGTCAGGCCAGTATTTTATTAAGGTAGGGAAAGAAGAGAACTGGGAGAAAATAACAGATCATGGGTCCCTGGTAGAGGATAAGGGGTTGAACAGTGATGGAGGGCTGATTTATAGACCACAATTTCCCATTACAGATTATAAATGCTCAGGTTTTACTTGTGTGTTGATCCACGCAGGGGGGACACGGCGAGAGCAGGGCACAGAAGCCACCAGGACCAAGAGCAGCAGCAGGGCCTAGAGCAACAGGGCCAAGAAAGGTTTGTGCCTACTGTTATAACCCAGGAGATCGACCACACTCAGACTTTAACCACTTTTATGAAGTTTATTGAGCCAATTCCACGGGTGTCTGCAGCACCTCTCATGCTGGAGAGAACTGCAGCCCCCAGGTTTTAAAATGGCTCCTTTTTATAGGGGGTTGCTGTCGCAGTTTGCAAGCAAGCGGGATAAACAGAAGCGGTTTTTGGCAGTTAGCTAGCGTTTGCACAGAATGCCCTGATAGCCTGGGGCACAGTTGCAGGGTTGAGATGTCCTTGCAGAATTGTTCAAGGGAGGGGAGGTTGTGTGCTTTTCAGATAAGACACTTAGGAGACAGTGGGAAACTTTTCTTTTCTACGTTACTCTGGTTGCCATGAAGGCCTATGGGTAGGCTAATTTAGGGTTCAACACTACTTTTTAAACTATTAATTATTCCACCTCTTTGCTAATGGCATGGGAGGAGTCCCAGGGGTTTGCTGTTTTGATTGATTAACCCCCTCCATCAAACCCCCAGGAAGGCCCAATTATAGTGCCTCTGAAGAATATCTCCTGGATTAAGGGAGAAATCTCATGTCTTCCAGCAGCCATCTTGGTGTATTGATGTCCACATGGTTCCAGATGCATCTGTTGATTCCCTATCTTACTACCTGCTTCAATAAGGCCATAAAATGTAAGTTACTTCCCTCACCAAAGTTTGTTGCCAATGTTAGAGCAAGATGGCTGTGAGTAACTGTGAGTGTTAAGCCTTACTCTTGCTCCTAAGGCTCCATGGTCCCAGCTTCTTCCTTTCTTAGCTGTAGGTTAGCATAAGGCTTGCCTTTGTCCTAGCAGCTCATTTGTTTCCAGGATTAGCTCCTCTGCTGTCTTCACAAGGACAGCTGTAGACTATCAAGCTAATTCTCTTCCCAGGCCCTCTACTCTGTGTAATGGAGCATTCTCTCTTTCCTCCTGTATCTGTTTCTCTGTGTTCTTCTCTGTGTATTTAGTTCTCAATGCTCCAGCATCCAAAACTCTCTCCTCTGCCATTTCATTTTCTCTGTGAGTCCCCACCCACCAAGGGGACAGGGACTGAACATCCTACTGACATGGCAAAGTCAAAGCCTTAATCATAATTTAATCAAGTAAAACTGAAATGTCTTAATTTAATACAATCTGATATGCCCAGAGGAACAGATCAGTTTATGAAAACAATCCAATATCTATTTTTGGAATTCATTAACAATGCCAAACTGCTAAATTCCACCCTCTGAATTCCAAAAAGACATTACAATATTCAAAAAAACTTTAAATCAGTAATAATGCAAGTACAAAATCATATCATAATCATTTTGAAGAAATAGAGTTTTTCTTGGTGCTGTAGACCTTTGAAACAAATGAAACAATTTATCTGCTTCCAATATACAAAGGGACAGATAAAGGATAAACAATTGCATTACCATAAGGAGAAATCTGGAGGGAAACATGAGTAACTGGTCTAGAACTGTTTTGAAAACCTGCAGGGCATACTTCATTTGATTTCAAAGTCTGAGAGTCATTCTTTTTTTCCCCACATTTTTTATTTTTTAAAGGAAACTTTGATTACATAAATGTTACAGAGAATATATAGGGGATTCCCATATCCCCTGCTCCCCACACCTGCCACATTTTTCCCACATTTACAACATCTTTCATCAGTATGGTACATTCATTGTTAAACAATGCCAAACTGCTACAAATATTTCATTTTTTTAAATGTACTTAGATTACATAAATGTTACACAAAAAAATATTGTGGATTCTCATATTCTCCACTCCCAACCCATCCCACACTCTCCCACAATAACAACATCCTTCATTAATGAGGTAAATTTGTTATAATTGATGAACACATATTGGATCATTGCCACTAAGTGTGGATTATAGTTTACATTATAGTTTATACTGTCCCACACAATTTTGTATGTTATGGCAAGCTATCTAATGGCCTGTATCTGTCATTGCAACATCTTTCCAGACAATTCCAATGTCCTGAAAATGCTTCCATATTACAACTATTTTTCCATCTCCCTCCCCTTAGTACCTCTGGTGGTCACTGCCTCCACATCAATGATAAAAATTCTTCCATTGCTAGAGTAAAAATAAGGCAATAGTAGAATAACAGTAAGTCTATGATAGTCCATCTTTTCATTCCCTATACTTGAGGAATTCTGGTAGGTGATGCGTATTCTGCCTCTAAATGAGAGAGTCCTTAGATACCATGGGACAGATGGATGAAACTATCTTGCTTGCAGTTGAAGACTCTCTTTGTTCCTTGTGATAGTTGTTGTCCAGCATCATTTCCTTATTTGTCATACTGGGTGAATCCAATGAACTAGAGAATAGGTGTTGCAACTTTGTTGAGATTCAGGACCCAACTGGCACATGGATAGCCCAAAGATTTAAGTCCCTTGGGCCTACACCTATCTCCTCTAGTACTAACTATAGGTTCTTATAGAAGGAGCAGAAGAGCCATGTGTAGGGAGAACACAACTGAGACCAACTCTTTCCCACTGGGGAGCATAAATTCCAAAATAGGACCCACTGGCATGTGCCAAGTTCCTCAGCTATCTGCCCTGCCTATCGTGTCTGGATGTCTCCAGAGCCCTCAGGAGACCTGCTCTTTGAGGCAATATTTACTATAGCAGTCAATGAGATCCTGCTGAGACATGCATAAGTGTAACCTCTGAAATGACCAGATTGCACACAATTTTTGAAGGGAATCAGAGTAATGTATAGTTTGGATATTTTACTTGGCTGAAGCAAATGGCATGGTGGTATATAAATTTGTAAAATTTATTCAAACTGTGGCATGTATAGAAGGCAAATAAAGTTTGAAACCACACAAAACACAAGCACCATTATAGCTTTGATTTCAACTATTTTCTTTCTTTTTTTTTCAAATCATGGAATATTATTTGATTGTGTTATAATCAATAGGCCTTATAATTGTGCTTTCTGTTTTGCTCATCATTTGTATGTGTTTGTGCCTGTAAAATCTGTAACTATCTAGTTACTATATCTATTTTTTTACTATAGGCATGTTATCTCATAAGTTTGATTTTGTTTAAGTACTATTTTCTTTTTTATCCTATGCTCATCTTCCTAAATTGAGCTTACAAAGG
The DNA here is from genome assembly GCA_026826555.1 of Tolypeutes matacus. Classification (NCBI taxonomy): domain Eukaryota; kingdom Metazoa; phylum Chordata; class Mammalia; order Cingulata; family Chlamyphoridae; genus Tolypeutes; species Tolypeutes matacus. The sequence goes on from JAKSZT010038314.1 coordinate 9,210, forward strand.
CTATTATGATTGATATATTTGTACAAAAGATGTATTTTATATTTAAATCATTGTTAATGGATCAGTTTGGATTTTCTAACTAGAAACTTGGAAAATTGCATATGGATAAATTTCCTTAAGCTTCTAAAGCAATTAAATCCAAGCCTGTCAACTGAATGTCCCTGTTTTTTAAGTGTACAATTTATTGGTTTTTGTTGTATTCAGAAAGTTGTTCAGCCATAATCACAATCAATTTTAGAACATTTTCATCCACTACAAAAAGAAATCCCTTAGCCATCATCCCTAGTCCTCCCACTTCCCCTGCCTAAAAAAACACTCTTTTACTTTCTTTTTCTATAGATTTGTCTACTGTAAACATTTCATGTAAATGGAATCATACAATAATTGACCTTTTATGGCTTCTTGAATTTAACATAATGTTCACAAGTTCCTTCCATGTTGTAGCATGTATCAGTACTTTATTTCTTTTTATGGTCAAATAATGTTCCATTATATAGTTATACCACATTTATTTATCCATTCATCAGTTGATGGACATGCAGTTTGTTTCCACTTTTTGGCTATTATGAATGATGCTGCTTTGAACTTCCATGTACAAATTTTTGGGTGGACATATGTATTCCTCTTGAGTATATACCCGGGAGTAGAATTGCTGGGTCAAATGTTAACTATATGTTTAACTTTTTGAGAAAATGCTAGAAATTTTTCCAAAGCATCTGCACCATTTTATACTTCTGCCAGCAGTGTATGGGAGTTCCAATTTCTCCACATCTTTGTCAACATTTGTTATTATATGTCTTTTTTATAGCCATCATAGCATATCTCCATTTAATAAAGAATTTTCATTTTTATTTATTTTAATTATACATAATGCCAAACTTACAAGACAATTGCAAAAATGATAGAAAACACATAGAAAGAACTCCAACATACCCCTCACACAGAAACCCTGATGCATTTGCTGTATACATGCTAAGGATTTTGTAATTCCATTTTTAACACTCAGAAATGCAATGTATAGGGAATATAATCTATCCAAACACATGACATCAAGAGACTTTATATAATAAACATTATTATTATTCATTCATTCATTCAACAAATAATTTCTGTTTTAGTTTGCTAAAAGATGCTGGTTGCAAATTGGTTGGCTTTTACAATGGGAATTTATTAGATTAAAAACTACAGTTCTGAGGCTATGAAAGTGTCCAAACCAAGGCATCTCCAAGAGATCCTTTACCCTGAGCTGCAGCTGTGGGTGATCAGGCACAAGGCAGCACACAATGGCAGAGTCTCCTCATCTCTGCTCTCTCCTCCTGGGCCTTGTTGATTTCAGTTTCAAGCCAAAGCAGATTCCTCTCAGCTTCTGGCTCACTGTACCTTCACTCTCACCTTCTGAGTTCTCTCTGTCTCTGTGGCTTTCTGTCTGTGCCTTCCTCTTTTTATTCCTCCATTCATAAAGGACTAAAGTAAGATGCTTATAATCCACCCTGGTCCTACAATCTAATCAAAGGCCCTGCCCTGAAGTAATCTAATCAAAATTTCCCACCAACAATAGGTTTGTATGCACAAGAATGGATTAAATGTAAAATCAGGATATTCTAGGCTCCACAAAAGCTTCAAACTGCCATAGAAAAGTAGTTCAGTCACTGGTATAAAGACAGATAAAATGTGACAGAATTCTCTGCTTTCAGGAAGTCTACATTTCAGTGTGAAAAACAGAAAAAAATAAAATGAACAAATATTTTTTATGATATATCAAAATGTAATAATTATCATGAGAAAATTTAAGCAGGAAATTAAGATAAGGAAAGTCAGGAAATTTTAAATTTTTATGTAAACTTCTTATGGAAGTAGAATTCAAATGAAGACATTTGGACAAAGACTAGATGGAGATAATAGAGTGAGTGAACTGGATATATGGGATGAATGTTTTGGAAAAATGGAGAAGCAACTGAGGATATGCCCAAGAAGGAACATGTGCTGCTTAGTCAAAAGTGTAAATTGTCAAGTAGTAGGAAGTGAGAAGTAGTATGGCAAGAACTTGCTGTGTGAGAGATTATTGTGCAGATTGTGGCATCAATCTAAGTTAATGACACAAACATTGCTTGCTTGCTTTTTAATATACTTTTTTATTTTTTAAAGAAACTTAGATTGCATAATGGTTACATAAAAATTATAGGGATTTCCCATATGCCCTGAACCCTGGCCCTCCCACATTTTCCCACATCAACGTCTTTCATTAGTGTGGTACATTTGCCACAATTGATAAACACATCTTGGTGTATTGCCAATATGTGTGGATTATAGTTTACATTGTAGTTTACACTGTCTTCAGCACATTTTTGTAAGTTATTGCAAGATATACAATGGCCTGTATCTGTCATTGCAATGTCATTCAGGACAATTCCCAAGACCCAAAAAGATCCCCAAATTACACCTATTTTTCCCATCCTTCCCATCAGAATCTCCAGTGGCTACTGTCTCCACATCACTGGTAAGAGTTCTTCCCTTGCTAGGATCAAAATAAGTCTATAGTAGAATAACAGTGTTTACTCTAGTCCATCATTCCTTCCCCAATCCTCAGTATTCTGGGATGGAGATGCCCACTCTAATTGAGAGGCACCTTAGTTCACATGGGGCAGATGGGTGGGACTATATTGCTCGCAGTTGCAGACTGTTTCTTGAGATGGTCATTGTCGATAATCTCCTTGTTTGTTGCCCTGGGTGAGTCCAAAGGACTGGAGAGTAACTGTTGCAACTCCATTGAGATTCAGGGCCCAGCTGGTATATGGGAACCCCAAAGATTTAAGTTTATTGGATATACACCTATCAACTCTAGTACTAATTATAGGTTCAAAAAAGAAGGGGCAGAAAAGCCAAGTGTAGGTAAACCACCACTGAGTCCAACTCTGTCATATTGGGGAGCATAAACTCCAAAGTAGTGCCCAATGGCAGGGTGGAAAACTCCTGAGCTATCTGCCCTGCATATAGTGTCTGGAAGTCTTCAGAGCCCTCAGAAGCCCCACAATTTGAGGGAATATTAACTTTGACAGTCACTTGTGGCATATCTATGAGGCCTATGAATGTGTCCAAGTGTTCTTGGGGCATTATCACAATGGGTGGAGATTCACACAATAACATAAGGATGTGGAATTCCCATCCTGAGGGGCTCTGTTGCATTCTCTAACTAATGGGACAATAAAAATCCTTTTAGTACACAGGAAGTGACTAGTTAAGGAGGATGGACCATTGATGGGTCCTAGATAGTAATAATTGTACTTTGAACCTTTACTTTTGAAATTGAAAAAGCCTATTATTAAAGAATGCCTTAGAGTTACCTCCTTGTTGCTCAAATGTGGCCTCTCTTTAAGCCAAACTCAGTATATAAATGCCTTACATTCCTCCCAGCGTGGGGCAGGACTTCCAGGGATGAGCCTAACTAGTACTGAGGAATTACTACTGAGCACCAACTAGTAATATAACTGGAAAAAGACCATTGCTTGGTTCTGAGTAGAGAATTGAATTGGGCAGTTAGGAGGCCACTGCAGAAGTACATTTGTGCTAAGAAACTGCTTTGCACCAGAGACATAATGGTGGAGGGGCAAAAGAAGGAGTGAAAGAAGGATATTTGAAGTTTGTGAACAGAGGGTAATTTTAGGGAATTAAAGAGTTCAATATTACACTAAAAGTTTGCATTAAGTAAATGGAAGTATGAAAATGTCATTATTCCAGTGGGGAAGCAGAGGTAGAACAACTCTGCTGCCCAGTTCCTTTGTTAACTCCTTGACCTGGAAAAAGTTAATCATTATGCTGTCTTGTATTAACATTGGGTGGAAAGTATTATTACTGGAATTAGAAAATAACTTCACTTTTATGTCTGGTATTTTTCCTCAACACGTTAATGAGTTTCAACCATACTTTTGCCTGCATCAATAAAGACATCACATATTGGTGATTAACATTTCAATATAGGGGCATACTGCATTTTTTTCCATTTTGAAATTGTACATTTTTTGATATTATAAATAAAATGCCATAAATATTTCTCTACAGATCTATTTTTTGGGCATATAAACTAAATTTTCACAGACCTTTACCTAGAAGGGAATTAGCTGGTCCCATTCATGATTCATATGTTCAATTTTATTAATAACAAACTGTTTTCCAAAGTGCTTTTAATATTTTATATTCCAATTAGCAAATCATGTGAGCTTTTAAGGCCTATTTGTTGATGATAAATAAAGCAATGAATTTCTTAAACAACTGGTGCTAAATTTAAAGTTAGATATTAGCCATCATGCAAATAAACCACTTTTGATATTCCATCTGTGCATGAACAATGATATTGGAAGGGATAATATATTATGTGTGAAATATCTTAGAGATTCATAGACAACTTCTTTGTATTCATAATCAATAATTTAATAACAATTTGTAAAATCCTTTAGACCAATGGTTCTTAACAAGGTGACTGTGATCTTGAATTAAACTTCATAGAAACATTATTCTTGTGAGCACATGTTGGTGTGGATGTGATATATTTATTAAATAACACATAGTATAGTGAGTACTTAGTAATGAGGAAATGGTTTTTACCTGACTGACAAAATATATTTATTTTTATTTATTTATTTTTTATTTTAACAAATCATTTTATTGAAACATATTAATAAAGCATACAATTCATCCAAATTATACAATCAATACTATGCAGTATAATCACATAGTTGTGTACATTCATCACATTAAGCATTCTTGGAGCATTTTCATTGTTTCAATAATAATATTAATAAAAAAAAAACAGAAAAACAAGGAAATTCTTCACCTTTCAATCTTTCTCTGCTTCCCTGCAGTACATAGCTGCTATTTCTGGCTATTCTTACACAATTGTTTATTTCTTTATTATGCAATTTTATTGAGATATATTCACATACCATATGATCTATCTAAAGTATATAATTAATGGCTTTTAGTACAGTCACAATGTTGTGTATTAATCATCACAAAAATTTTTGAATTATTTCTTTTTTTATAATATATTTTTTAATGTTTTAAAAGATACTTAGATTATATAAATGTTACATAAAAATTAAAGGTATTTCCATATCCCCCACTCCCCACACCTCTCACACCCTCCCACATAAACAACATCTTTCATTAGTGTGGCACATTCATTACAATTGATAAATGCATTCTGGAGCACTGCCACTGAGTACAGACCACAGTTCACATTGACATCTACACTCTCTCCTATGGAGTTCTGCATGCTATGGGATGATATAAAATAGCTTATATCTATCATTGCAATGTCATTCATGATAATTCCTAAGTCTCAAAAAAACTCTGGTACTACAATTATTTTTCCTTCTACTTGCCCCCCAGAAACTCCAGTGGACATTGCCTCTACATCAATGTTGTATTTTCTTTCATTGCTAGATTCACAATATGTCTATAGTAGAATACCATTAAGTCCACTCTAGTCCATAGTTCATTCCCCAATCATGATGATTCTGAGATGGTGATGTCAACTCCACATCTAAATGAGAAGGAGCTTTGATCCCATACAGCTGATGCATGAGATTTTCTTGCTTGTACTTGTAGGCTTTCTTGTTTCCTTGGTATGGTGGTTGCCAATCCTCACCCTATTTGTTAGTTTTCCTGCGTGAGTCCAATGAACTAGAGAGTAAGTGTTCTAACTCTGCTGAGGCTCTGGGCCCAACTGGCACATTGACTGCCCAAAATTTCCAGTCCCTTGGATATACACCTACAAACTCCAGCACCAAGTAGAGGCTTAAATGGAAGGGAAAGATGAGCTATGTGTAGGTAAGCCATAATTAAGTCCAACTCTGTCACTCTCAGGAGCACAAACTCCAAAGTAAGGCCCACTGGCAAGGCACCAAACTCTAGAGCTATCTGCCCAAACTCTAGAGCTATCTGCCCTGACCACATGACCTGGGTGTCTCCAGAACACTCAGGAGCCACACTATTGGTGTAGTACCGAATTTGGCAGTTTATGAGATCCTGTTCTGATGTGTATAAGTATTACTTCTGGGATGACCTCCTGATTCACTTTTAAGTCTCTTAGCCATATAAACTCATTTGTCTTTACCTTTTCCCCCTTTTATTTGAGGTCTTTTCCAAGTTGCATTGTTGGTTGGTGCTTGGTAGTAATCCTTCACTGCCAGGGAGGGTCATCCCTGGGAGTCAGGTCCCATGCTGGGGGAAAGGTAATGTATCTATATGCTGAGTTTTGCCTAGAGAGAGGCCACATTTGAGCAACAAGGAGGCTATCAGGAGGCAACTCTCAGGCACCCCACAACACTAGGCTAAGTTTCAATTTAAGAGCAAAGGGCCATAAACATAGTCATCAATATCAAGGGCCCATTAATGGATCATCCTTCTTCACCAGTCATTGGCCCTGCATTTGGGGGACTGTTGCTGCTCCATTAGAGAATGTGGCAGAGCTCTCTAGATTGGAATTCAATATTCTCTCTGTTATTGTGTGAGTCTCCACCCATTGTGACAATGCCCCATGAACATTTGGACATATTTATATACCTTATATGTATGCCCAGGTGAACTTCCTCCCATGTATCCTCCATCACTGATACCTTATACCATTGATCCTCCCGGGCCCAGTTGTAACCCTTCTGTGATCCAAACCTTCTTCAAAAATGAAGCCAGTAAAATAGCCAAATACAATTAATAGGAAAATGAAATAATAATGGTAGGTTTAATATTAGAAATAAAATACATAATAATTTAGAAAAACTAAAAGTTTAAAAATGGGGTATTAAAAAATAAAAAATATTAAAAAAAAATTTTTGACATTTTGCCTTTCATCTCTGTAATATCTGTTGTCCTGTATGTGCAGTGGCATTTTCTTCCATTTCTTCCCCAGTGTCTTACTTTTTTTTTCATCTTCAAAGAAGGTTTAAATCACAGTAAAGTTATATACAGATTTTAGGGGGCTCCCATATACCCAAGATTTCCCCCCTTTCCCCCCCTTCCCTATTAATAACCATTTTGCATGTGGATTGTACATTTGTTACAACTGATGTACAAATATTGAAACATCACTAATAACCATGGTCAATGATTTACATTATGGTTTCCATTTTAGACCACAGACTTTTATAATTTTTTAATGAAATTTAACAAAGCCTGTATCCATCATGGCAACATCATGCTGTACACTTCCATTTCACCCTAAATACACCCTCTTTCATCTATTCTATTCCTCCCTCCCCTTCCCCCTCCCCTCAGGGTCCATGGCAACCACCAGCCTTCACTCCTTGAATGACAAAGTTCATAGATATTTGCTACAATGCTTAGGGCTTGACACACTAGTCTGTCCTCCCCTATTAGGAACTGCTCATGCTCTCGAGAGACACTCTCCCCTCTGTTTGAAAACATATTGGGCCTCCCCAGCATGGGAGTCCAACTCCTTTCCACTCATTGTATGGGTCTCTCGTCAGTGATACAGCACACTATGACAAAATGATCAATCGCCCATTCTCTCAAAGACCAGGTGTGCCCTGTCCCAAATGTCCCACATCCAAAACCCTAAACCTTCCTTGACATATTGCCAAAATGTTTTTCTCTTCATTGTACTTTCACACATGTACCCACCAATCCCCAGTGTTCCCCTGCTCCCTCCACCAACCCTCCCCCCCAGCTTGATGGACCATCCAACCTATTCTTACCACCCTACTTCCCTGTCATGCTGGCACCGCCCAACTGAATAGTATCCCTAAACCCCTGTTATATCCCTTTACCACACAACTACTCACTTCCACCTTATCATAGATTTCACCTGTATGGGCATTGGCTCACAACCTTCTTTTCCCTCTCTATTTCTTATAAACTTATCTTCCAGTCTCTAGCACTCTGAGTCAGCTAAATTTGTTAAATTCATATAAAAAAGTTCAGGTAGTATTAGTCCTTCAATGCCTGGCTTGCTTCAGTAAACATAAGGTGCTCAAGATTCATCCATGTTATCCCATGTATTAGTACTCTATTGCTTCTTATAGCTGAGTAATATTCCATCGTATGTATGTACCACATTTTATTTATCCATTCATCTGTTGATGAGCATTTGGATTGATTCCAACTTTTGGCAATAGTGAATAATGTCACTGTGAACATTAATGTGCATATATCTGTTTGTGTCCTTGCTTTCAGTTCTGGGTATATACCCAGCAGTGGAATTGTTGAGTCATATGGCAGATCTATAGTCAGGTTTTTGAGGAACTGCCAGACTGTCCTCTACAATAGCTGGACCATTCTAGATTCCCACCAGCAGTAGATGAGGGCTCTCATTCCTCCACATCCTCTCCAACACTTGTAGCCCTCTGTTTTTTTAATGCCACCGGTCTAATGGGTGTAAGATGGTATCTCATTGTATTTTTGATTTACATTTCCCTAATAGTTAGTGATGTTGAGCATCTTTTAATATGCTTTTAAGCCATTTGTATTTCTTCTTTGGTGAAGTATCTATTCAAATCATTTGCCCATTTTTTAATGTGTAGTTTGTCTTATTTTCAAGGTGTAGGATTTTTTTTATATATGCTGGATATTGGGCTCCTATCATATATATGGTTAACAAATATTTTATCCCATTGAGTAGGCTGTCCTTTCACTTTCGTAACAAACCGTTTTGAGGTGCAAAACATTTTAATTTTGAGGAGATCCAATTTATCTATTTTTTTTCATTTGCTGCTCATGCTTTGTGTGGGAAGTTCATGAAGTCATTTCCTCTTACAAGGTCCTATAGATACTTCCCTTCATTATCTTCCAAGGTCTTTATGGTCTTCACTTTTATATTTAGATTTTGCATTGAATTTTGTATAAGGTGTGAGATGGTGTTCCTCACTCATTCTTTTGGATATGGATATCCAGTTCACCAAGCACCACTTGTTGAAGTGGCCATTCTCTCCCAGGTGAGTGGTCCTGGTGGCCATGTCAAATATCAGTTTACTGTAAATGTGAGGATCTACATCAGAATTCTCAATTTGTTTCCATTGGTCAGTATGTATATCCTTTTGCCAATACCATGCATTATCAACCACTGTAGCTTTGGAGTATGTTTTAAAGTCAGATAGTTTGATTCCTCCAAATTCATTATTCTTTTTCAATATACCTTAGGCTATTCAGGGCCTCTTGCCTTTCCAAATAAATTTCATAGTTAGTTTTTCCAAATCAGTAAAATGCTGTGTGGACTTTTATTGAGATTGCATTAAATCTGTACATTAGTTTTGGTAGGATAGACATGTTAATGATATTTAGTCTTCCTCTACGTGAACAGGAAATATTCTTCCATTTACTTAAGTCTTCTTTGATTTCCTTTAACAATGCTGTGTAGTTTTCTATGTATAAGTCATTTACACCTTTAGTTAAATTTATTCCTAGGTATTTGATTTTTTTAGTTACTATTGTAAATGGTATTTTTTTCTTGATTTCCTTCTCAGATTGCTTATTATTAGTGTACAGAAATGTTACTGATTTTTGCACATTGATCTTATAAGCTGCAACTTTACTGAACTCATTTACAAGTACTAGAAGCTTTGCTGTAGATTTCTTAGGGCTTTCTACATATAGGATCATGTCGTCTGCAAATAGTGAAATTTTTATTTCTTCCTTTCCAATTTGGATGCCCTTTATATTTTTTTCTTGCCTCAGTGCTCAAACAAGTACTTCTAAGACAATGTTAAATAGGAGCAGTGATAATGGACAAACTTGTCTTGTTCCCAATCTTAGAGGGAAAGCTTTTAGAATTTCACCATTGTATATGATGTTAGCTGAGGGTTTTTCATATATTCCCTTTATCATGTTAAGAAACTTTCCTTCTACTCCTATCCTTTGCAGTTTTTTATCAGAAAAGAGTGCTGTATTTTATTGAATGCTTTTTCTGTGTGTAAAGAGATGATCACGTGATTTTTTTCTTTCAATCTCTTTATGTGGTGTATTACATTGATTGATTTTCTTATATTGAAACATCCTTGCATACTTAGGGTTACACCCACCTCTTCATGATGTATAATTCATTTGATGTTTTGTTGAACACAATTATCAAGTACTTTTTTGAGGATTTTAGCAACTATTTCTTTAGAGAGATTGGTCTGTATTATTCCTTTCTTGTGGCACCTTTGTTTTGCTTTGGTATTTGGGTAACATTGACATAATAGAATGAGTTAGGAAATATTCCTTCTACTTCTATTTTTTGGAAGAGGTTAAGCAGGATTGGCGTTAGTTCTTTCTTGAATGTTAGTTAGAATTCACCTGTGAATCTGTCTGGTCCTGGGCTCTTCTTAGTTGGGATATTTGTGATGACTGATTCTATTTCTTTACTTGCGGTTGGTCTGTTGAGTTCATCAATTTCTTCTTTCTTCAATGCAGGCTGCATGTGTATTTCTAGAAATTTGTCCATTTCCTTTTATTTATCCTTTTTGTTGGCATATAATTTTTCAAACTATCTTCTCATGATACTTTTTATTTCTATGGAGTCAGTGGTGTTATCCTCTTTCTCATTTCTTAGTTTGTGTATTTGTGTTTTTTTTTTGGTTAGTCTAACTAAGGGTTTGTCAATTTTATTGATCTTCTCCAAGAACCAACTTTTGGTTTTGTTTATTTTTTCTAGTGCTTTCTTACTTTCTATTTCATTTAGTTATGCTCTAATCTTTATTTCCTTCTTTCTACTTCATTTGGGGTTAGTTTGTTGTTTTTTCCCTAATTCCTCCAGGTGAGCAGTTAGGTCTATAATTTTAGATCTTTCTTCTTTTTTGATATATGCATTTATGGCTATGTATTTCCCTCTCAGTACAGTTTTGCTGTATCCCATAGGTTTTGATATGTTGCATTGTAAATATCATTATTTCAAGGTAGTTACTGATTTCTTTTGAATTTTCCTCCTTGACCCACTGTTTATCTAAGAGTGTGTTGTATAACTTCCATATCTTTGTGACAAGTCTGGTTCTTTGGCCTGTACTGATTTCCAGCTTCATTCCATGTGGTTAGAGAAATTACTTTGTATGATTTCAATCTTTCTGAGCTCATTGAGAATGTTTCTATGGTCCAGCATATGGTTTTTCTTGGAGAATGATCCATGTGCACTCAAGAAGGATGTAAAACACCTTGTATTTGGTTGTAGTGTTCTGTATATGTCTATTAGGTCCACATCCTCTAATGTATTATTCAAGGTCTTTGTTTCTTTTTTGATTTTCTGCTGAGATGTTTTGTCTAATGGTGATAATGGTGGTTTAAATTTCGCCACTATAATTGTATAGCCATCTATTTCTGCACTTGGTTTTTCCAGGGTTTGCCTCATGTAATTTGAGGCAACCTGGTTAGGTGCATAAATGTTTATGATTGCTCTTTATTCTTGAAAGATTACCCCTTTTACTAATATATAATGTCTGTCTTTGTCTCTTACAATAGTTTTGCATTTAAAGTCTATTTTGTCCAATATTAGTATAGCTACCCTCACCCATTTTTGGTTATTGTTTGCTTGTAAGTGTCTTTCCAGCCATTCACTTTCAGCTTCCTTGAATCCCTAGGTCTAAGGTGGGTTTCTGTTGGCAGCACATAGATGAGTCATATTTCCTTATACATTCTGCTAATCTGTGTCTCTTGACTGGTGAGTTTAATTCATTAACATTCAGTGTTATTACACTCAAGGAATTACTTACATTAGCCATGTATTCTTGGGGTTATGTGTGTCATATTTCTTTTTATTTTCTTTTTCTCTTTATTTGTTCTTATACTATCCTTCAACTCTCTCTCTCTCTTGTTTTTTCCTTTCAACCTGCAGAAGTCCCTTTAGTATTTCTTGAAGGGCAGGTTTCTTATTCGTGTATTCTCTTTATTTCTGTTTATCTGTGAATATTTTGAATTCTCCATCATTCATTTTTGAATGCTAGCTTTGCTGGATAGAGATTTCCTGACTGGAATTTTTTTTTTCTTTTAGTACCTTAACTATGTCATACCACTGCCTTTTTGCCTCCATGGTTTCAGAGGAGAAATCAGCACTTAATCTTATTGAGCTTCCCTTGTATATGATGGTTCTCTTTTCTCTTGCTGCCTTCAGTATTTTCTTTGTCTTGAGCATTGGACAATATGACAAGTGTATGTCTTGGAGTAGGCCTGCTGAGATTTATACTGTCTGTGGTGCACTGCACTTCCTGGATATGTACCTCCATCTCCCTCAATAGGGTTGGGAAGTTTACAGGCATCATTTCCTCTAACACTCCTTATGTCCACTTTCCCTTCTCTTCTCCCTCTGGGATGCCTTTTGTGTTGTCATTCAAATCTCTAAGTCCCTGGTGGATTTTTTTCTAACTTTTTATCCATCTGTTCTATCTTTTTTATTTCAGATGTACTGTTTTCCACATTGCTAATTCTTTCCTCTGCCTTTTCATATCTGCTATTTTGTACTTTCAGTGTCTTTTTTACTTCTTGGATTATACCATTAATCACCATCTTATCTGTTATCATTTTATGTATGTTTATAATTTTATCAGTATGTTCTCCCAGTGTCTCTTTAATAGCCTTAATATCTTCCTTCATTTCATTAAGTTGGTCCATGATATTTGTTTGGGCAGCTTTGATTAATCGTTCAATGTTCTGCAGCTCTTCCTGGTTTCTGGCTTGTTCACTGGACTTGTCCATGTCTTCCTGTTTCTTGGTATGGATTGTAATTTTTTGTTGCTGTTTGGTCATCTTTTTATCTTGATGTGTTTATTCAGTTGATTAGTGCCTCTCTCTACTCTAGTGGTTTATATAGCTGCTGTTTGTGTGTGTGTAAGTTTTCTCTTTAACATTTTGTTCTTCTTGTTCTATTTCCTTAATGATTTATATATTCCATTTAAGGAAAATGATTAGGGCCTGAGAAAGTGAAATAGGTAGGAAAAGAAAAAAGATAATAACAATAATAGTAAAAGTTAGAAGAAGAATCATAAAAGACCTTGGAAAATGAATATTTAACTCTTATAAGTAGTGTAGAGTAATAGGAATAAAACAGTGGAGTGCCTACAATGACATGGGAAACTGAATAGAGAAAAATATATAAAATGAATGAAAAGCCAGAATGATGAGGAGAGCAGGAAAGAGAAAAGAAAGGATGAAAATGAACAAATTAAAAAAGAAAGAAAAGAGATTTTATGAGATAGAAATAAAATCAAGAAACATTGAGGTCTAAAGAGAGGTGGAATGTAAGAACAAGAACAGAAATCAGAAGGAAGAAAGATAAAGGAATGAAAAGAGATACTGTTGGTAGACAAAATCGGTATACACAGAAAAGGGGAAATCAAGGATGAGGAAACACAGCAAACAAGAAATAAGCCAGCAGCACCTAATTAAAGAAAAAGAGGGGAGGGAGAAAGAGGAAAAGAAAACACATAAACAAACAAACAAAAAAAACCAAACCCACAAGGAAGCAGTCAAACAAAAACTAAGGAAGAACAGCCTTCCCTCTTAGGCCCCTGTAGAACTTCTCAGGCTGCCAATGTTCATCAATCATTTACCCTGCAGCCTTCCCTCTGAAGGTTTTGAGCAGGTTTAGTGAGTAAAGTAAGTTAAATTTTTAAAGAAAGTAACCTTTTTTTTTTAGGAAAAATAAGAGATACAATAGAAGCTAATACAGAAATAATGTCTATGTTTTCCCTATCCTAAAGCATCAGCTAGATGTTTGATATTCCAGTGGATCACTATTCTAAGAGGAGATGGGAATCAAACTAGAGACCTTGGATATTCAAGATGGAAACTCCTCCACTAAGCTAACTCTCTTGTTGGGTCAATTAGTTCTTCAGAAAGCTGTCCAGTCACTTTCCCTCAGGCAGGTTGACTCTTTGCATTTGGATAAATTCCTGATGATTAGGAGTCTGTCGCTGTCCCCCTTCTATTATTATTTTCTCTCCCAGGGCAGCAAGATGCAATAGCCTGTGTGAGGGGATTCCCCTCACCTCTCCCAGTCAGGTTTAGTTCCCTTTTAAAATTCAGCTGGGACCCTTGTGACTGAACTCACTGCAGAAAAATGACTCTCAACCCTCCTCCAGACCATCCTCTCATCCCAGGGGCTCTAAATAGGCTCTTGGAAGCTTATTAAGGGCTTCCTACTGCCCATGTCCCTTAAGAGAGTTGTAACTTTGATAGTTTTCAGCACGGGACAAGTCAATTGCATGACTCCCCTCCTTCAGGCCAACTTTTTCTATCCCCTATCCCGGGGTGGTTAGGTAAGTCAGGCTGCCTCAGCAGATTCACCTCTCCCCTCTTCCTGATGTCACCTCAATTCAGCTAGAATATTGCTCTAAGCTAAAAGGGGGTCCAGGCAACCAAATCCCCAGAAAGGAAACTCCTCTCCACCCTTCACCAGAACGTTCCCAGTCTTGGAGAACACTCCCTCCCACTGGGTGGCTGGTAGGAGTTAGGGCTTTGGGCTTGCAGCACCTTTGCCTTGAGAGTGGGGCTTAGCCATCCCACAGTTTCCAGCCTCAGAGGCAAGAAACTCATGGTTTTACCTTGAGCAAATTATCTCTTTGTCCAGCTCACTCCAGATTAATGCCCTGAACCCTCCTGCTCTGTGGGTTCCCAAAACAACTCACTTGTCAGGATCTTTCCCCCACTCAGCTGTTTTTGTGAGAGATAGTGAATCCACACTTAAACCAATGCCATGTTGCCCGGATCACCTGTAGGTGATCTTTTTGAGAATTGATTTTTCTTCACTTGGCATGATTTTACAGCATTAATAAACTTGTAAGTAACTATGGCTCATTGTTTTTTTTTGTTGTTGTTGTTTAATATCTTTCTATTTTATGACTATACCACACAGGTATCCACTCTTTGGCCATGGATGCTTGTATTATATCTAGCTTCCTGCTATTACATGTAACATTGTTATGAACATTGCTGTGCAAGTCACGTGATTCCCAAGTACAAGAGTTTATATTATGTATATATCAATGAATACAATTGCTTGTTTATAGGGTATGAAAATGGTCATGGCTACAGAAAAATGTCAAGTAGTTGTAATAATTCAAAATGGTTGTAACAATTTACATTCTCAAGAGGAATATATAATATCGTGGTGACCAACATCTCCAATATTCAGTTTT
>JAKSZT010038317.1:3747-33057 GCA_026826555.1 Tolypeutes matacus
ATGGGTCCTAAACCTTTATAACTGTTGACTTTCTAAGAGGCATATTTAGACACACAGAGAGATACAGTGGGGAAGGTTATTTGAGGAGAGGGACAGAGAGTGGAGTTGTGCTGCCACAAGCCAATGAACACTCAAGAGTTCCAGTAATGCCAGAACCCATGAAGAGAAAAAAATAATCATCTTTTAAAGCATTAAGTGAGAGCATGTCCTTGCTGCTACCTTTAATTCAGATATGTAGCCTCTGTAACTTTGAGAAAGTAAGTTACTCTTGTTTTAAGATACCCATTTTGTGATCATTTGGAATGTCAGCACTATGAAACTAATATAAATAAACAAGACGACCAGTGGCACTACAGCATGGTGGGCAAGGAAGAGTGGTATAGGGGATGAATTCAGTATACCAAATCATAGGTGTCCTATAGTTCAACACACAAGCTTTTACTCTGAATGTGATTGAAAGTTCTGTCCTGAGCAAAAGCATGGCATGACAGGATCACTTTGGCCACAATACTGAGAAAGGAATGGATGTGGAATGGAAAATAGTAACAAAGTGAGGAGATTATTTTAGTAATTTGGGCAAGAGGTGATGGCCTCTTGGACCAGAGTGTTCAGATTATGGATGTATCAAGGAATTCAAACTGACAGGATTTGCTAATTGCTCAGATGCAGTGTGATATAAAGCAATCACAATGATGGAAATGTTTTGGTAATGGATGATGGTCATGGTAGCAGAACATTGAGAACATAATTCGTTGGTACTAACATCTGTGGAGAAGAGTTACTAAAACATCCCTTTATGTTAATATATATACACATCTTAAAAGGACAGCAGTCCTTTTGCCTCAAGCAATGTCCAGTTGGATGCTCTTACATGGAAGGCTAAAATAACAAACGTGTCTTTGTGGCTGGTATATCCATTCACATTCCTGCTAAAGCCTAAACTACATCCCATGAGAAATGACTCAGAATATAACTGTTAGGTAATTTGGCCATGTTCTCTCAAACAACTGGGACTTTTAAGGGAGAGGCTGAGAACTATATCCCTCATTTTTTTTTGTACAACAGTAAACCAGGATCTCTTCAATAAAAAAATATTGTCATCATCGAAGTATTATCATCTCTGGGTTGAGATAGTCCCATCTTCAGGAGACCAGGGAAGACATGCCAGCCACCAATCTCATTCAGCTTAAATACATGATGACTTTAAGATCTTGAGTTCTAAACAGTTCTCCTGAAACATAGCAGCATGGTATCAGAGAGAAATCCCAGGCTGTTTCTCATATTTCAAGGACATTTTTTACTTAAGAAGAAGAAACTAGAATTTTCATGATTTCATCAACTTTATTATTCCAATCAAAAATAGAATTCTATAAAATATCTATGGTGTAATAAGCAAGGTCTACAACTTACTTTTTCTTAACATTTTCAAATACTCTATTCCAGTCTCAGTCAAATCAAGGGCTAATTTTGCCAGACTTAGTGAGAAATAGACTATTTCTGGCAAGACAGAATCTAGCTTTTACATTGTTTTCTATAATCCAGATATTATCATAAGAATAGTGATGTATAGTAAAATACAAATTGGTGATGAAATTCTAAATAAATATTTGAGTTTCAGGTATCTGAATTAAACAGTTTTAAGTTCTAAGGTTTTACTTAATTTTATGTATCACATTTAACAAATTCCATAGTATATTTATAAAATAGAAATTTTACTTGATTCATATCATGTATAAATGTTGCTACACAGAATAAAATGAAGGAATAAAACAAACAAAATATCAAATATTTACAATTATTACTTGACTATCTTTTTCAAATGTGTATGGAATTTACCACTTTGTCCAAATCTAAGTAACATATATTTGAGCAACAAATTCTGTGGATAACTCTGGAAAGATTTTGAAGATACATATTGGAACATTGCTGATTTTGGAAAATATACTTGATGCCAAATTTTGACATCTCAAAATGCTTACAACTTCTTGATTTCGAGGCAAATCTACATATGAAAATAATATGATTTGATAAAGCATGGAAGATAACTAAAAGATCAATGATAGTCCAGATGCAGAAATAACAGTAGGCCTTTGAATGCTATTAGAACACTTCACTAGTGATGAGATCACTGCTTTTGTTCATAAAGAAAGGACAGAATAGGTTCATAGGAAGAGAGAAGATATTGAATGATAGATTGTGAATAATGAGGAAATGCAGAGTAGGTGGAGATTGCATTTTATAAAAGAATAAAAATACATGTGATCACCAGCTTGGGGACAATTTTTTAGGAAAAGAGAATGTGCAGATTTGAAGTGTTTTGGAGAATCTTATACATTATTATTGACTTAAGATTATGTATAACATAAGCAGTGGTCCAGAGGAAGCCTTGTGATTGCTAGAGACGACAGAATGAGAAAATCAAAGGAAAATGGTGAGTAACACACAGTCAGAAGTGAGGGCTTTCTTTTTGTACTGAATGCAAGTCTGAGCTTCAAGAAAAAGAAGAGCCTAATTTTGGAAACTTTAATCTAAGTAGCTAGGATAAATTGATAGAAATAATAAAAATATACAGTAATGTATAACAGGGATAGTGCATATTTGTAAGTGGTAAAATATATTTCTCTCAATTTTGAACATGATGAGGTCAAAATAATAGTAATATACTCAAATGAATTAGATATCTAAAATTAGACATGCAGAAGTATAAGTGCTCTTTGTGGAGGGACAGGTGGAAATGAGAATGGATGTTCATCTCAGGAAAAGGAACAAAATGGGGAAATGCAGACTAAGTGGAAACCAAAGTTGAAGAATAGGAAAAGTGAAATGATAACTTTAAGGAGGCATATGAGAATAGACAGGTAGGCAATTAAGATAAAGAAATTAAGAGGAATATCATCAAATAGATTTATAGAAATATAGAAATATAAATAAATGCAGATATAAATATAAATAATATAAAAATATAAATGATATAGATGATATATATATATATATTGATATAGGCATAGCTACAGGTATGGCTAGGGCTATGGATGTAGATGGAGGTGACATGACCATAGATCCAATATTACTTAAAGCAGTCCCATTTATACCACTTATACTATTGTTAATAACAGTTCTCCATATGTACATAACAATTGCAAGGTGGTGAAAATGTGGAGAAGCATGGGGATGTAACCTATGGGCTATGGTTAACAACAATACTGTAATATTCTTGCATCAATGCCAAAGATGTACTCTGATAATAATGGGGGCATATGAAAAAATATAACAAAAGCATGCTCTCCACTGTAGTTAGTGGTAATAGTCTGATGATATTATCTCATAATCCATAAGAAATGTTATGCAACAATATAAATTGGTGGAAAAGTGTTGTATGAAAATTCCTTACATGTCCATAATTGTTTTGTAAGTTCACAGCTTCTCTAATAAAAATATATTAAAAAAACAAACAAACAAACAAAAAAACCAAAACAAACAAACACCGTTCTCTGTGTTGCTTTCAGAAGTGCTATTTTTAGATGATTATTTTTTATTTTCCAAGTGGACAGAGAGATTGATGTAGTTATATGAATGGATAAAACATAAAGCATAGATATGTGGGTGTGCGAATGTGTAAATTTCTATATATACATAGGTAGGTGTACTATCTAGCTATAGATATTCTTTCTGTGGATTGAAACTACATGGAGTGCTAAATAAGTACCTTGTCAAATTATGCTTGCTGTAATCATGTTTTATGACATAAAACCTTTTGAGTGCTTCTTTAACCTCTGTATTTTTCAAGCTGTAGATGGTGGGGTTTAATATTGGGATGAAAATCGCATACAGCATAGAGATGAACCTGTCTCTGCCTGGGGAGTGGTGACTGGAGGAAGGACGAGTATAGGTGAATATTATGGTGCTATAAAACAGACCTATGACAAGGAGATGGAAAGCACTTGTGGAGAAGGCTTTGCACTTCCCTTCGGATCATAGGATCTTAAGGATGGTGGATATAATGTAGATATAAGAAATGAAAGTTATCAGAAAGGCACTGATTGCTAAGATCCTTCCTACCACTTAAAACAAGCATCTCTGCCACATATGTGGAACAACAGGCAGAAGGTGAACCCCGTATGCAGGAAGGACTTTAGAAATGGTGCTGCCCAGGTTCCAACTGACAGCTGGTCACAGCGTACCTTGGTCATGATGAGGGTGTAACGAAGGGGGAAACATATGGTCACATACCGGTCATAAGCCATGATGGCAAGAAGGAGGACCTCATTTCCTGCCAGGGCCACCAGAAAATAGAGCTGCAAAGCACACCCAACAAAAGAAATGGTATGCTTTTCAGTTAAGAAGTTCTCAAGCATCTTGGGAACAGTAGCTGAAGGGCAGAATATGTCTAAGAGGGACAGATTTGCCAAGAAATAATACATGGGTGTGTGTAGCTTTTCTCAATCCCAATGGCCAGGAGAATGGCACTGTTTGCCAACAAGGTGATGTGATAGATGACAGCCAAAGCCACAGTGAAAGGATAGCACACCTCAGCGAGATCTGAGAGCCCTAAGAGGAAAAGTCCTTGGTGGTGAGATTGCAGGTGTCCATCTCCTCTCTCCACATTGGTCTTTCTGGAGCAAATGAAACCAACATACAGAGGTTACCAGAAAAAATCTAGAAGCCTAGTGATGATCAACACTTGGAAAATAATACAGTTGTGGTTAATGATAAATTGTGTTAGCACAATTTAATTACAGATATCAAATTAGTATAAATGATAAAAACATCCCATGCATTTATGATATTTATGAAATATTCACCCTGTTTTTTAACAACAAGATGAAATTTTAAATTTCATCTTAGTGAAACTGTTGTTGGTCAGCAGGAGTTTTTGTGATTGCACAATTCAGTGAGAGCTGGTGGTCCATCCTTCATATCAGCTTAGGAAGCTATATTTTTCCTTCCTGTTTTATCTCACGTTTTTAGTCTTATGCACTATCTAAATACTGAGTTATCTGAAGATAGAAAAGTGTATTTTTATTGAATGTAAATTTTACAAATAGGAGAAACAGTATAAGATTAATACATAATTGATCAATGAAATAACGAGTGAATTGAGCTTTTGTTATTTGGTTTGACAAAGTGTTTCTATTGGAAAGAAATAAATAGGACAATATTTCTATAACTTCACAATCATAATCATTTAAAAATGAAAAGTAGCATGTTATATCCTCAAAAGATATACCTTAATGCACATTAAATTTAGCCTATATAATATAAATGAAAACTTGGTAATAGTGTCTGAATGTGATCCCAATACAAAACAGACCTGTTTCCAAATATATTCAAATCCATTTCCCATTAAAATTTAAGTCCTTGAGCACATTTTATTTAAAATTTATATTTCGTAGCACATATTGTTTTTATTTACCCTTGTTTAACTTTCTAATTATACTTCAGTACACGAGAAGATCCCAATCATCAGTAAATTTATGATTATTTGCAAAAGTAATTTAATTTTATTCAAGTCAGGAAATTGGTAAGTATGTTGAATTTTTTGTTACTTTAAAAACTAATATATTCTGTTTTTATAAACAGCACATATGCATGATAGAAAATTCAAACAGAAAATATGTTTAGAAATTAGAATGCCAAAATAAGTCTATTGTTCCTCTACATCTCTTCTCTCCCTTCTTTTCTTTTACCTCATAAAATTTTTCATGATTTCTTGGCTCAGATAAAAGGAATAGCATACTTATTGCAACGAATACATAATTGTTTCTTCAAACAAATGGAATTAGTATTTTCTGACAAGTTTCAATTTTTCCTTGGAAAGATTTAAATGAGAAATGCTGAAATTAATTGGAATATGTTATTCTTATAAACTTAATGGCACTATTACTATTTCTGTTCCTTGTTTCCTTAAACAGCAGCACCTCTGTCCTGTGTGAAGTAAAATAAACTCTCTTAAGTCATGGTCTATAAATTGAACTTGGGAAAAGAAAATTATTATTTGAAGCAAAAATGATTAGATAACATTATTCAATGAGCAAAAGTTTGTTAAATGGGTGAATAAAGACATTTGAGCAAAAAATACCTGCAGCACTAATTCTCAAGTTCCCAAATGTTCAATGTGCTGCAAAGTATTGCATATTATATATTAATACTTGAAAACTAATTGTGAATATGAGAAATTAGAGGCACTTTTTATTACAAGACACATTCATAATTTGATACAGTATATTACATTTTGTATTAAGTAATTATTTAATATTATAACCACATTTACAATATTGAATTCTTTTTTCTAAATAGGGATTGTGAGCAATAAGTCAATAACTTCCTGATAAAAGTTCTAGGTCCTAGCTAGATTCTACTTGAGGGTACATGATCAATTTGTATCATAAAGAAATGATAATAAATTTTCCCTGAAGTTTGCCCTTGAATGTTCAGATTTTCTAAGTAAAACTTTTGGTCTTGGTATATAAATTGCAGAATTTTTTCATGTGGAAGGAAATATATGTTATTAACAAACGTCTCATGTAGTTGCAAACATAATTAAATCCCAGAATTGGTCCTTTTATTTAGAAAAATAAAAGCAATATTTTCATTAAAAATATATTGCTGAGGAAAAGTTTCTATAATTTTTTTTTAACCAAATGATTCTAGGGACAGAAAAATCCTTATGCAATGCAATCTCCACTGCTTTGTGGGATTACTTGGTATGAATATAAGCACATGAGTATGTGAACTATACATGTTGAAGTCAGTTTTTTTTCATATTTACAAATAGCCAACCATTTAAGGAAGATCCAGAGCTAGGGGTGTGTGGCTAGTATTGCCCTTTCAAGGAACATTAACTCAGAATTAACTTTTTGTATTTTCTGTGACTTACAACTTTACATATGGTCAAAAGCAAATATACTGTACATGAAGCTTCTCACTGTAGCAAATAGTTACTTCAAATTTTCACTATAAAGAGAAAAAAAAATGAGTTCATTAAGCAAAATTACCACTGTTAGATGTTAGATAATTCAAAATATAACTTATTTAATACATTAATATAAAGGAAATATTATGGCTTAAATTTCTTAGTAAATAGGTTATTAAGTTGTCTTTTTAAAAGTATTGCTAAGAAGGTTTCTTTCATCTTTCTTCTTAACCTAGTGGACCAGTAACTCTTAAGCTAGAGAAATCATAAAAGCCCTTCTAATGTGTAATTTATCCCCCTGCTTTCTGAGGTCCTTCTTGACTAGTAGGACTCAGAGACCCAACCGTCTAGGAAATATAAATCAAGGTGTAGGGTCAGAAACATGCTTTAGATACAGTAGAAATTTACATGAAAAGATATTAGACACCTGTGTGTGCTTATGGATATTTTTAGGACCCAAACCATTTCTATGCATTAATTTACTAAATCTAATATTATTACAAACTACACACTTTTATATTTAGAGGAAATGGACAAATTCCTAGAAACTCACAAGCAGCCTACATTGAAGAAAGAAGAAATTGATGAACTCAGCAGACCAATTATGACTAATGAAATAAGACTCAGTCATCAAAAACCACCCAACTAAAAAGAACCCAGGACCAGACAGCTTCACAGGTGAATTCTACCGAACATTATGCAAAGACCTAACAACAATTTTCCTTCAACTCTTCCAAACAAGAGAAGTAGAAGGAATATTGCTTAACTCATTACCCTAATACCAAAGCCAAACAAAGATACCACAAGAAAGGAAAATTTGAGACCAATCTCTCTAATGAAGCTAGATGCTAATATCCTCCACAAAACACTTGCTAATCACATTCAACAACATATCAAATGAATTAAAGACCATGATCATGTGGGTTTCATCCCGAGTATGCAAGGAAGGTTCAACAAAAGAAAATCAATCAATGTAATACACCACATAAACAGATTGAAAGAAAAAAAAATCACATGATCATCTCTATAGATGCAGAAAAAGCATTTGACAAAATACAGCACTCTTTCCTGCTAAAAACACTGCAAACGATAGGAATAGAAGGAAACTTTCAGAAAATGATAAAGAGTATATATGAAAAACTCAAAGCTAACATCGTCTTCAATGGTGAAATCCTAAAAGCCTTCCCTCTGAGATCGGGAACAAGACAAGGATGCCCTCTATCACCACTCCTATTTAACATTGTCTTAGAGGTACTTGCTTGAGCATTGAGTCAAGAAAAAGATATAAAAGGCATCCAAATTGAAAAGAAGAAGTAAAAATTTCACTATTTGCAAACGACATGATCCTACACATAGAAAGCCCTGAGAAATCTACAACAAAACTTCTAGAACTTATGAAGGAGTTCAGTAAAGTTGCAGGTTATAAGATCAATGCTCAAAAATCAGTAGCATTTCTGTACACCAATAACAAGCACACTGAGGAGGAAATCAGGAAAAATATACCATTTACAATAGGAACTAAAAGAATCAAATACATAGGAAAAAATTTAAAGATGTAAAGTACTTATATACCAAAAACTACACAACATTGTTAAGGGAAATCAAAAAAGACTTTAAAAAAATGGAGTAATATTCCCTGTTCATGGATAAGAAGACTAAACATCATCAATATGTCTATCCTACCCAAGCTAATGTACAGATTTAATACAATCCCAATAAAAATCAACACTGTGTTTTTTAATGAATTGGAAAACTAACTACAAAATATATTTGGATAGGTAAGAGGCCTTGAATTGCCAAAGACATATTGAAAAAGAAAAATGATGTTAGAAATATCACACTATCTGACTTTAAAACATACTACAAAACTACAGTGGTCAAAACTGTGTGGTATTGCCACAAGGATAGACATACTGAATAATGGAACCGAATTGAGGGTTCTGATATAGATTGTCACATATACAGTCACCTGATAGTCGACAAGTCCACCAAGCCCACTCAGTTGTGAGAGGATTGCCTCTTCAACAAATGGTGCTTGGATTACTGGATAACCATATCCAAAAGAATGAGAGAGGAACACCATCTCACACCTTATACAAAAATCAACTCATGATGGATCAAAGATCTAAATATAAGAGCCAAGACCATACCTTGCATGATAATGTAGGGAATCCCCTTGTAATAGGAAATGGTTTCATGAACTTTACACCCAAAGCATGAGTAGCAAAAGACAAAATAGATAAATGGGATCTCCTCAAAATTAAAAAGTTTTGCACCTCAAAGGATGTTATCAAGAAACTAAAAAGGCAGCCTACCCAATGGGAGAAAATATTTGGCAACCATATATCTGATAGGAGCCTAATATCCTGCATATATAAAGAAATTCTACACTTTGAAAATAAAAAGACAACCCATTTTAAAAAATGAGCAAGTGACCTGAAAAGACACTTCTCAAATGAAGAAATACAAATGTCTAAAAAGCACATGAAAAGATGCTTGACATTGCTAGCTATTAGGGAAATGCAAATCAAAACTACAGTGAGTTAACATCTTACACCCATTAGAATGATGGCTATTAAAAAAACAGACTACAAGTGTTGGAGAGGATGTAGAGGAATGGGAACCCTCTTCCACTGCTGGTGCGATTGTGAAATGGTCGAGCCATTGTGGAGGACAGTTTGGTTGTTCCTCAAAAAACTAACTATAGAACTTCCAAATGATCCAGCATTTCCACTGCTGAGATATATACCCAGAAGAATTGAAAGCACACCAATAATCATAGCGGAACAGTTCACTGTTGCCAAAAGTTGTAATCCACCCCGGTGCCCATCAACAGGTGAATGGATAAACAAAATGTGGTACATACATACAATGGAATATTACTCAGCTGTAAGAAGGAATAAAGTGCTAACACACGGGATAACATGGATGAAACTGGAAGAACTTTTGTTGAGTGAAGCAAGCCAGGCATTGAAGGATGAACACTACATGAACTCACTGATATGAATTAAGAAAATTGAGCAATCTCAGAGAGCTATTGTCTGAAAGATAGGTTTACAAGAAAGAGAAAGAGAAAGAGAAGAGAAGGTTGTGAGCCATAGCCCATACGTCATAATTTTTGGTAAAGTGATAGAGTGTAGTTGCCTATTGAAGGGATAGGTCAGGAGGGTAGTTATATTATTGGGTTGGGTGGTGCATGGCTGACAGGTGGATAGATTGGGAAGGGTGGGTTAAAAGACCCAGGATACTGGGGGAGAGTTGGGAGAGGGGCCAGGTAAACACTTAGGATTTGTGGGTATGAGGTTGGAAGCACAGAGGTGGGAATGCTGTTATGGCAATATGACAAGGAAGGTTCACTGGCTTAGGGTGTTGGTTAGGGAGGCATTTGGGAGAGGGCACACCTGGAGCAGACTTCTAGGAAGTGTGGGAGTGTTCATTCTGTCATAATGTGTTGTATCAGTGGCTGGAGACCCACATAATGAGTGGGAAGAAGTTGGACTCCCATCTTTGGGAGGACTGATATGTTCAGAAAGAGGCAGGGGTCTCTCAAGACCAAGGGCAGTTCCTAGTGGGGGAGGATGGGCCAGTGTGTCAGTGTGCATATAACTATGAATCTTGCCATCCAACGAGTCAAGCCAAGGGGTTGTCATGGACCTCGGGGTAAGGAGGATGGTGGAACAGAGTAAATCAAATAGGGGGTATTAGGTGGTCAGTGGAAATGTTCTTCATTACCTTACATTGATTGACAGAGAACATGGTAAATATCATCAAAATTTATAAAAGTGTATGGTCTAAAATGCAAACCATAATGTAAACCTTTGACAATGTTTAGTAACTATGTTTCTGTGTGTTATCAGTTATAACAATGCTACCATCCACATATAAGAAGGTGTTGATATGGGGGGGAGGAAAGGAGGAGGAGGTTGGGTATATGACAGTCTCTTGTATTCTGTGTGTGACTTTGCTGTGACCTAGAACTTCTTTGAAAGCAAAATGAAAAATGGTGAGATCCTGGGGAGTGAGAGGGGGATGGTGCCATGGTACAGACTGGACACCAGATGTTGCGGTGATCAAAAGCAAAATGTCAAAAACAATTTTTTAAAAAATTTTTATTATTTTATTATCTTTTTTATTCTTTTTTACATTCTTCATTTTTTAAATATCCAATCTTTTAATTTTATTTTATTTTTAGTTTTTTTTTAAGTTTTCATGTATTTTAACTCTTATGTTTAAACTTATATTATTATTCTATTTTCCTATTTAATTGTATTTGGCTATTGTAACAGCTTCATCTTTAAAGGAACTTTGGATCATAGAAGGATTATAACTGGGATGGGAAAGGATTGTTGGTGGGGGTTTTCATGGTGTGGGGGTGCACAGGAGGAAGTTCACATGAACATACACATAAGGTATATAAAATTGTTCAGATGTTCACGGGACATTGTCACAGTGGGTGGAGAATCACTCAATAAATGAGAGAATACTGATTTTCTATCCCGGGGAGCTCTGTCACATTCTCTAAGGGAGCAGCAACAGTCCCCCAAGTGCAGGGGCAGTATTTGGCAAAGGATGACCCACTGATGGGCCTTTGTTATTGATGACTAGCCTTATGAGTCTTTACTCTTGAAATTGAAACTTACCCTATTGTTATGGGGTGCCTGAGAGCCTCATTACTTGGATGTGGCCTCTCTCTAAGCCAAACTCAGCATATGAATGTATTACCTTCCTCCCAGCATGGGACATGACTCCTGGGAATGAGCCTCTCTGGCACCGAGGGATTGCTACCAAGTGCCAACTGGCAATGTGGCTGGAAAAAGACTTCAAATAAAAGGTGGAAAAGATATAGACAAATGAGTTCATATGGCTAAGAGACTTCAAAGTGAGTCGAGAGGTCATCCCAGAGGTAACGCTCACACTTCTCAGTAGGATCTCATAGACTTCCAAAGTTGATATCACCCCAAATAGAGGGGCTCCTGAGGGCTCTGGAGACACCCAGGTTCTATGTAATGGAAGAGAGCTCCAGACTTTGGTGTCTTACCAGTGGTCCCTACTTTGGAGTTTGTGCTCCTGAGAGTGACAGAGTTGGATTCAAATATGTCTTCCCTGCACAAGGTTCATCTGTCCTTTCTATTCAAAACTATACTTGGTGCTGGAGTTTTTAGGTGTACATCCAGAGACTGGAGTCTTTGGGCTGTTCATGTGCCATCTGGGCCTGGAATCTTTGTGGAGCTGGAACTCCTACTCTATAGTTCAGTGGACTCACCCAGGACAACTGACAGGGTGATGATGATGGACAAAAGCCATCCCAGGGAATGGAGTGAATCTGCAGCTGCTGGCAGGATAGTCCCATCCATCTTATCCATGGGATATAAGCTCTCGCTTGGAGGTGGAGTGGACATCACTGTCCTAGACTACTCAGGATTGGGGGAAGAGCTATGGACTATAGTGAACTTACTCTGGTATTCTGTTATAGACATATTGTGATTAAGCAATGAAAGAAATTACAACATTGATATGGATTCAGTGGCCATTGGATGCTCTGGGGGCAGGGAGAGGGAAAAGCAGTTGTAATACAGAAGCTTTTTTAGGTCTTGGGAATTGTCCTGAGTGACATTACAATGACAGATATAGGCCATTTTGTATCATCATATAACATGCAGAACTGTGTGGGAGAGAGTGTGGTCTACAATGTGAACTATGGTCCATGTTTAATGGTAAAGCCCCAAGATGTGTTTATCCATTGCAGGTGATGTGCCACACTAATGAAGGATGTTTATGTCGGAGGTTGTAGGAGGTGTGGGAGGTGGGGTATATGGGAATCCCTATATTTTTTGTGTAACATTTATGTAATCTAAGTATCTTTTAAAAAATATTATAAAAAACCAAATAAGTAAATATATACATTCATACATACATACATAGATTCCTAATAAGTAATAAAAGTTCTTTCAAGTGAAAAAAGTAAAATATCATATTATAAAAATTTAGTGTTTTGAAAATATATATATTTACATTGAAGTATTTGCACATCATCAGGCTTATTTTTAAATCTTCCCCAGCTCTGAATTTTCATCTGATGTTTTGTAAATTACTAATTATATACCAATATTATTTTTCCTTTTCTGTTTTGAAAGGTGGGGGGGACCTTCCATCTAAAATCATATGTACACATTACCTACAGGCTAGAGGATACAATTTCCAGCATCACATGTAGCTAAGTGGAGCATTATGATCACTTTCAGGCTAATGAACTTATAGTGGGTCATAATCATATAAGGGATGTGACTGACAACTACATTGCTTTTCACTATACTCAGGTAAGTACCATACTTTGCAATTTTTTTCCATCATAGTTCATATGTTTGAGATCAACAGCCCAGAAAATCAGAGAGCAATGAGACACAAGGAGACTAAATGTGAATGTTTGTAAAACAATTTTACATGTAAACAATACCTAAAAAAGGGTGAGAGTAGCTATACTAATATCATACAAAATAGACTTTAAATGCAAAACTATTGTAAGAGACAAACAAGGCCACTATATATTAATAAAAAGGAAAATCTATCAAGAAGAAAGAACGATCATAAATATTTATGCACCTAACTAGGGCAACTAACATACATGAGGCAAACATTGGAAAAACTATGTGGAAAGAGATGCCTCTAAAATTATAGTACGGGACTTTAATACACCATTATCACCATTAGACATGCTTGACAAATCAATAAGGAATCAAAGATCTTGAATAATACATTAGAGGATCTGGACTTAATAGACCTACATAGAAAATTAAACCCAAGTACAGAAGGATATAAATTTTTCTCAGATGTATGTGGATCATTCTCCAGGATAGACCACACGATAGGCCACAAAACAACACTCAATAAATTCAGAAAGATTGAAATTATACAAAATAATTTTTCTGACCACAATAGAAAGAAGCCAGAAATCAGTAAGGGACACAGAAGCAGATTAGGCACCAATATATGGAAGCTAACCCACACACCCTTAGACAAACAGTGTACCAAGGAGAATATCACAAAAGAAATCAGTAACTGCCTGGAAATAAATGAAAATGACAACCACAGCATATCAAAACCAATGTGATGTAGCAAAATCTGTCCTGAGGGGTAAATTCATAGCCATAAATGCCTATATTAAAAAAGAAGAAAGCGCTAAAATCAAATATATAACTGAACACCTGGAAGAATAGAAAAAAGAACAACAAAATAAACCCAAAACAAAAAGAAAGAAGGAAATAACAAAGAATAGACAGAGGTAAATGAAATTGAAAATAAGAAAGCACTAGAAAAAATAAACTAAAAGCTGGCTCTTTGACAAGATTAATAAAATTGGCAAACCCTTAGCTAGACTAACAAAAGAGAGAGAAGATGCAGATACATAAAATATGAAACAAGGAAGGAGATATCACCACTGACCATACTGAAATAAAGATTACCATAAGAGGATACTTTGAAAAAATGTATGCCAACAAGATGGATAAATTAGAGGAAATGGACAAATGCCTAGAAACACACAAGCAGCTTCTATTGATGGACAAAGAAATTGATGAACTCAAAAGATCAATCACAATGATATAGAATTACGTATCAAAAATCTCTCATCTAAGAAAAGCACATGACCAGAAGGCTTCATAGGTGAATTTTATTAAACATTCTGGAAGGAACTAACGGCAATCCTGATTAAATGCTCCCCCCCAATAAAAGTAGATGGAACATTGCCTAACTCATTCTATGACGACAAATTCACCCTAATACAAAAGCCAAAAAAGATGCCACAAGAAAGGAAAACTATAGACCAATCTCTCTAATGAACCTAGATTCTAAAATCTTCAACACAGTACTTGCTAATCATATTCAACAATGGATCAACAAATTATACACCATGACCATTTGAGTTTCATCCATGATAAGCAAAGATGTTCCAACATAAGAAAAACAATCAATGTCATACACCACATAAATTGAAAGGAAAAAAATCACATGATTTGTATAATGCAGAAAAAGCATTTGACAAAATATAGCACCCATTTCTCATAAAAACATTTCAAAAGACAGGAATAAAGGGAAACTTCCTCAACGTGATAATGGGTATATATGAAAATCTACACCTAACATCATATTCAATGGTGAAATCCTAAAAGCATTTCCTGTAAGATGTGGGAAAAAGAAGGATGTTACTGTCACTGCTCGTATTTAAAGTTGTGTTATAAGTACTTGCTCGATCATTTAGGCAAGAAAATGATATAAAGTCATCCAAATTGGAAAGGAAGAAGGAAAATTTCACTATTTGCAGATGACAAGATCCTATACCTTAAAAAAAAAAACCTGAGAAATCTACAACCAAGCTTGTAGAGCTTATAAATGAGTTCAAAAGAGTGGCAGATTATAAGATCAATGTGCAAATATCAGTAGCATTTCTGTACACCAATAATGTGCAAACTGAAGAGGAAATCAAGAAAAAAATTCCATTTACAATAGAAACAAAAAGTCAAATACTTAGGAATAAACTTAACGAAAGATGTAAATGACTTGTATGCAGAAAACTACAAGACGCTGTTAAAGTAAATCAAAGAAAACATAAATAAATGGAAGATTATTCCCTGTTCATGGATAGAAAAGAAAATTCATTAAGATGTCTATCCTACCCAACCTGACTTACAAATTTAACACAATCCCAATAAAAATTACCACAGAATTTTTTACTGAATGGAAAAAGCTAACTACAAAATTTCTTTGGAAGAGCAAGGGGCCTTGAATAGCCAAAGACCTATTGAGAAAGAAAATTGAAATTGGTGGAATCACACTACTTGAGTTTAAAGCATACTACAAAGCTACAGTGGTCAAAACTGCATGGTATTGTTTCACTGATAGACCTACTGACCAATGGAACTGAATTGATAGTTCTGATATAGATCCCCTAATATATAGGCAACTGATATTTGACAAGGCCACCAACCCAAACTGTGAAATAATGGCCTCTTAAACAAGTGATTCATGAAGAACTGGATATCCATATCCAAGTAATGAGAGAAGAATACCACCTCACACCATATACAAAAATTAACTCAAGATGGATCAAAGATCTAAATATAAGAGCCAAGATCATAAATATCTTGGGAGATAACTTAAGGAAGCATTTAAAAGAACTTGTATTAGGAAATGGTTTCATGAATTTCACACACAAAGCAAGAGCAATGAAAGAAAAATGAACAACCTCCTCATAATTAAAAATGTTTACACCTCAAAGGAGTTTGTAAAGGATGAGAAGAGACAGCCTACTCAATGGGAGAAAATATTTGGCAACCATATATCTGATAGGGGCCTAATGTCCAGCATATGTAAAGAATTTCTACACCTTGACAATAAAAAGACAACCAACCAGTTTATAAAATGGGCAAGTAATTTGAATAGACATTTCTCCAAAGAAGAAATACAATAGACTAAATAGCACCTGAAAAGATGCCATGCAACAGTAGCTATTAGGGAAATACACAGCAAGACCACTAGGAGATATATTACAACCATTAGATTGGAGGCTATACAAAAAAGCCAGAGGACTACAAGTGTTGGAGATGATATGGAGGAGTGATAGGCCTTATCTACTGCTGGTGGGAATGTACATTGGTGAAGCCATTGTGGAGGGAAGTTTGGAGGTTCCTCAGGAATCTAACTATAGAACTGCCAAATGATCCAGTAATCTCCCTGCTGGGTATAGTCCCAGAAGAATTGAAAGCAGGGACATGAACAGATATAGGCAGACCAATGTTCATAGCAGCATTGTTCACTCTTGCTAAAAGTTGGAAACAACCCAAATGTCCATCAACAGATAAATGGATAAACATATTTTGGCATATGCAAACAATGGAAATTTACTCAGCTATAAGAAGCAATGCACTATTAACACACAGGATATTATAGATGAATCTTGAAGACCTTTTGTTGAGTGAAACAAGCCAGGCAGTGAAGGACATATATTACAGGATCACACTGATATGAATTAAACAAATTGAGCAGGCTCAGAGAGTTAGAGTTTGGAAGATAGGTTTACAGGAGACAGAATGGGAGAAGAAATTTGTGAGTCACTCCCCATATTGGCAAAATGTATAATAAGGCAGAAGGATGAAGTTGTGCACTGTAAGGGCATATCAATGGGGCAGGTATGCTATTGAGCTGGATGGTGCTGGTCTGTGAATGGAGTAGGTTGGGGTGGGTATATTGGACTGCCATGGAACAGTGGGTAGGGTCCAGGGAGGGAGCATGTAAAGTGTGGGGATTTGCAGGTATGTCGTTGAAACTAGAATGTTGGGAATGTTCTTTTGGCGAATATGGCTGGGGATGGTTACTGGTTTTAAGTGTTGGATATGGAGGATATGTGGGAAAAGGCACACCTAGGGCAGGCTTCCAGGGAGTGTGTATTATTCATCTTGTTATAGAGCATTGTATCAGTGGGTGGAGTCTCACATAATGAGAAGCAAGATTTTGGACTCCCATCCTTGGGACTCCTGCTATGATCTCAAATAGAGGGGTAGGTGTCTCTTGAGAGCATAGGCAATGCTTAATAAGGGAGGACAGGCCAGTATGGCAAGCCTTTAATATTGTTGCATGTAACTATGAGTCTTACCCTACTATTAGCTAATCTTGGTGGTTACTTTAGGTCCCAAGGGAAGGGGGAAGGAGGAATAGAATAGATGGAACATGGGGAATTTGGGGGGTGATGGAATTGTTGTACATGACCTTGCAAAGATGGATACAGACCATGTTAAAACTTCACAAAATCTATAAAAGTGTACAGTCCAAAATGTAAACCATAATGTAAACCATTGCCCATGGTTAATATCAATGTTTCAATATTTGTACATCAATTTTAACAAATTTACCATCTATATGCAAAGTATTTTTAATAGGGGAAAAGCAAAAAGGGGGATGATGTTGAGTATAAGGGAATCACCTGTACCTGATTTTTCTGTAACCTAAAGCTTCTTTGAAGACAAAATGAATAAAATGAGACACTGGGAGAATAAACGGAAGAAAATGTCACTATACATACGAGATAACAGATATTACCATGATGAAAGACATAATGTCAAAAACAATTTTAAATTTTATTTTTATTTTTTATTTCAAACTTTTTAAAAAGTTGTATTTTTAAAAATTATCATTGTTATATCATTTTCCTATTAATTGTATTCAGTTATTGTGTTGGCTTCAATTTTGAAGAAGTTATGGATCATAGAAGGGTTACACTATGTCATGGGAGGATCATTAGTCTGGGGTATCAGAAATGGGGGATGCATGGGAGGAGGTTCACCTGGGATATACCTTTGTGGCACATGAATGTCTTCAAGTGTTCATAGGGCATCACCACAGTGGGTGATGTTTCACACAATAATCAAAAAATATCAGATTCCCATCCTAGGGAGCTCTACCACATTCTCTAATGTGACATCAAGAATCCCCTGAGGACAGGTTCAGTGACTAGTGAAGGAGGATGGACATCAATTATGGACCCTGAATAGTGATGACTGTACTTTGGAACCTTCACTTTTGAAATGGAAACTTAGACTTAGTATAATCAGGTGCCTAAGGATTACCTCCTGAGACCCTCATTGTTGTTCAAATGTGGCCTCTCTCTAAGCCAAACTCACCATATGAATGTATTGCATTAGCCCCAGCTTAGGACATGATTCCTGGGGGGGGGGGGTACTCCCTGGCACCAAGTGATTACTTCCAAGCAGCAACTAGCAATACAACTGGAAAAAGACCTTGACCAAAAAGGGGAAAGGGTAAAGACAAATGAATTTATATGGCTAAGAGTCTTCAAAGTGAATTGGGAGGTTATTCCCGAAGTTACACTTATGCACATTTCAGCAAGATCTCATTGACTGCCGCAGTAAAAATTACCTCAAATAGTGGGGTCCTGTGGATTCTGGAGACATCGAGACACATAGTCAAGTCAGTGCATTCAGCACATGGCCAATGGGCCCTACTTTGGAATTATGCTCCCCAGTGTGAAAGCGTTGGACTCAGTTGTGATTTCCCTACCCATGACCCCTCTGCCCCTTCTATTTGAATGTAATGAGTTAGTATTAGAGTTGATAAGTATAGGTACAAGGCACTTAAATATTTGGGCTAATCTCAACAGATTTGTAGCATTTACTCTCCAGTTCATCGGACTCATCCAGGACAACTAACTAGGAGATGATTGTAGCAGTATGGCAGTTTGACATAGCTATGAATTCCATAAATAGATATTGGATTATGTTTGTAAACTGTTCATCTGGGCATGATTAAGTTATGATTAGGGTGTTAACTGGATCATTTCAGTAGGGCATTGAGCCCCACCTCTTGGTGGGTGGTGTCTCAAAGATAAACAGACATGGGAAAGGACAGAGTTGGAGTAGTTTTGAGTTGTAATTTTAATATTGGAGTGTTAATGCTTGAACCCATGGGAGTAAGCACACAGAGAACCTTGGTCGTGAGGAAGGAGAGAAGGCTCTGGGAAAAGAGACAAGCCATTCACCTGACAGTTCTCAGCTGGCCTTGTGGAGAGAGGCAAAGCCTAGAGAGACTCAGTCTACAGCTGACCTTGTGGAGGAAACAGAGTAGCTAAGCCCAGAGAGAAGTGCAACCCTGGGAAGAGAGGAACCCAAGAAGCCTGAACCCTGGCAAACATTGGCAGCTGTCTTGCTCCAACATGTGGCAATGGACTTCAGTGAGGGAAGAAACTTATGCTTTATGGCCCAGTAACTGTAAGATTTTACCCCAAATAAATACCCTTTATAAAAACTAACTGATTTCTGATATTTTGCATCAGCACCCCTCAGGTTGACTAATACAAGAAGATGGACAAAAACCATCTGAAGGAACAGAGAAAGTCTGCAACTGCAAACAAGATAGTCCCCTTCATCTGCCCCATGGGATCTAAGCCTCCTCTCAACCAGAGGTGAAGTGGGAAACACCGTCCCAGAATCCTCAGGATTGGGGAAAGAACGATGGACTAGAGTAGACTTACTGTTAGTTGACTATAGACTTATTGTGATTCTAACAATGGAAGAACTTTTATCATTGATATGGAGGCCTTGAGCTCTCAAGGTTCTAAGGGGATAGAGAAGGAAAAATAGGTGTAATTTGGGGGATTTGGGTACATGGGAATTTTTCTGAATGACACTGCAATGACAGATACAGACCATTATATAGCTATTATATAACAACCCTCATTGTTGTTCAAATGTGGCCTCTCTCTAAGCCAAACTCACCATATGAATGTATTGCATTAGCCCCAGCTTAGGACATGATTCCTGGGCGGGGGGGACGGGGACTCCCTTGCACCGAGTGATTACTTCCAAGCAGCAACTAGCTTTCAATAAGTTACAGAATTGTGTGGGAGAGAGTGTAAACTACAATATAAACTATAGTCCACATTTAGTGGCAATGCTCCAAAGTGTATTCATCAACTGTAACAAATGTCCTACACTAATGAAAGATGTTGTTAATGTGGGAAAATGTGGGAGGGCCTTGGGAGCAGCGCTTATGGGAATCCTCTATATTTTTTGTAACATTTATATAATCTAAGTTTCTTTTTTTATAAAAGTATATAAAATAAATAAATAATATTTTTACAAAAACAGAGATGTTGAAGAAGGCGTTGCCATCAGCAAAGTGATGTATCTAGGAAAAAATAGAAAAATCATTGTATTGCTTCTGATGTAAATGTTTAATGACCTTAGTAAGAATTATCACATGTAACTTCAATGCTAATTAATATTTATTCACATGCAATATCATTTTTATTTCATATTTAAGTGATATAACTTTTCTTCTCAGTTTATATTAACAACTGAAAAATATGAGACTCAGAAATGTATTGATTTGGTCAGTCATACACTAAACAAATAGAAGCATGGAATTCAAGTCAGGGTTTACTCTTTCTTGCTTTGATAGTCATTCTTTTTCCCCTGTGTGGCCTTTGACCATGGGAATAAAATACATTACTCTTTTATATTCTGACTTCCTCTGGTGTGATTCATAAAAAAATTTTAACCAATGGGTAATATATATTATGAAGCCAGAAATTGCGAAGGTAGCTTTTTCTTCCCTGTATACATGAAAAGCAATTAGACTAGGGATAACATTTACATTCATAATATTTTATCTTTTCAAACCTTTAGAATTGCTGCATTGCCACGTAAGATTTGCTATATAAGAGAAGTGGTCTAACCAACCACAATATTCCATTCATTCATTAGTAACTCAACCAAGTGACAATTTATGTAATCTCTCTTTTAATATAAATCTGCTACTATTTGCAACATTATTGCATCCCTAAAGGCTCTTCCTACTACTACTTCTACTTTAGTGTAGAAGTTACTACTTCTACTACTACTACTACTTTAGTGTAGTTTCTTCACTAAACTACAAACAAAAGATATAAGTTCTGTTCCTAATTACTTTTGTCAATTATCAGTCATTGACAAAAATTCTGTTTATGTATTTCCCCTTTAATTTGTCTTGTAACACAGCTGAATTGGCTTCACATGTCAGTTTACAGACTTCTTTCCCATTTCAAGGACCATAACCCCAAGGCAATTCAAGCAGCTCAAAAATTCTGTGTTTTTTAAAAATGCAACTGCATTTCCTGATTATATACATGCAGAAAATTCAGGGAGGTGATCCATATCATGCTGGGGGAAGGGAAAATGTCATAAAAAGAATACTCTGCTATGAATAAAGAATGTATTTTAAAATTGACATTAAAATGAATTCCCTGCATTATTAAATTAATATTCATTGCTAAATAAATATTATAAATAACAGTAATAGAACATTTTCTCTTTGGAAGTCATTATATTTTCAAAACTGAATAGTATGTTTCTTTGGTATCATCAATATAAAATAGTATTTGGAAAAATAAAAATTATTAGAAAAATCATTTATGATACACAAGAGTAAATATATTCAGTACATATTCAACAATATATATTGTTATTAATTATTGTCTGAGTAATAATAATTTATGATTTTGCACAATCTGCTAAGAATTTTTATATGATCATGATCATCCTGTGTTCTTCTAGAATGCAGGTTTTCTTTTTTTCTCCAGGGTCTAAGTATTTGTGCATTACTTTGAATAAATGCTATATATGGAAATTCTAAGGAATATTTCAGAATTCACTCTTTTTGGGCTTATGATGAAAACACACAAATATATTGCTTTATGCTCTTCTTATTTTAATATGTTGCCCTATTGGCGGGAAATCTTTCTATCCTTGTCTCCATTCGATGTAGTTTTCTGTTTCAACAAACCATGTACTATTTTCCCATCTATTTATCCTTTCTGGGCATCTTCTATCCCTCCAATGTTCCACCCAAACTAATTGGGGACTTGTTGTTGGGGACCAAAACCATGCACTTATTTGGAATGGCTATTTGAAATCTCTCCACTCCATGATTATCATGAATAATACAAGATGCAAACTCTTAACCTTACCTTCTTGGACTGGTGGGGATGTCCATTCTTGTTCCTAATTTTCTGTCATAAACTGTTTGCCCATTTTTGGTCCCAGTGAATTTGATAGCTATTACTGTGATATTTTCCCTATATTGAAATTTGCCTGTACTGCTACCTGTATCACTGGTGTCACTGTGGTTGCCATTTTCGGAATGGTTGCTTTGGTAACCTTTGTCATCTTGTTTGGTTCTTATTAATATGTCGTTATATTAGTCACCTTAAGAAATCACTCATCTGAGGGAATTTGCAAAGCTCTGTCTCACTTTGATCTCAAATCACTGTTCTAATCTTGTTTTTTGGGCCTTCAAACTTTGCCTACATTAATCCACCTACCACTTTACCTGAGGATAAAATATTTGCACTCTTTTTTTTGCTGTTACTTTATTTTTTTAATAAAATTTTTTTTTTAAACAGATATTTAGATTATATAAATGTTACACCAAAATTGTAGGGATTCCCAGATGCCCCACCTCCCACTCCTCCCACAACCTTCCACATAAACATCCTTCATTAGTGTGGCACATAATCTGCAATAGGTATACACATCTTGGGGCTTTGCCACTAAGCATGGACCATTGTTCACATTGTAGACCACACTCTCTCACACAAAGTATTTGTACCCTTTTAAACCATCATTGCAACTACATTCAATCCCAGAATCTATACTCGAGGGATACAGAGATGAAGAAGATCATGAAAATGTTATGCTGTCAAAAAATATTACCAGAAGAAAAATGTAATTGATTTACCATACACACTATGCTAAACAGATTTATGCAAGAGTAAAAGTAGAGGTGGAATTAGAAAGCTCTATTAGCTGTTATCATTGTAATCAAGTCCCTCATTTCACAAAGGTCAGAAAGGCTGAGGTGGTGATTTATCACTCAGGTGACAACTTCACATGTGGGTATTTGTTTCCATAAGGGCATTTCTGTATTAAAAATATTCTGAGCTAAAGAAAGGGTCACTGTTATATTGAGTGGTCACTTCTGAGGTTGAAGATTTATTTTAATGATAATTTGCTTCAGTTCATTATATATGTCAAGCAGACAATTTATTGACATTCTGAATAAATAGAGGAGATAAAAGTGGTTTTATAGATGTATATAATTGAGGTTTATTTGCTGAAAGAATAGTCAACTAAATTTCTTATGAAGACTCTGAAATAAATATTTAACAAAGAAGTCTGCATAATAGAATATGATTTGAAGTGCTATGAAAAGGGAATGGCCGTATTTTTCCTGTGAGTCATCCAGACCCCACACCCCACCCCACCCTCCAACAAAAATTGTTATAAGCAAGAGGAAATAAGTATATGAAGGGCATATTGGCAGTTAATATTTTGTTGTGTTGTTAATTATATCACATTTATTCAGACTGTGGAAAGGCAGGGTGAGAAAATTAATCGTGTCCCTTTCTAGGAAGTGAATGGCTATAAATCTCTGCATTTGGGAAAAAACTAGCTATTTTCAACTTATCCTGATATATTGATATGATAAATTAGTTCAATCACCTTCATGTGGGCAAGGAATATGGACAAAGAAAATGAGGTTATAAGAAAGAATTTTGGTAGTTGCTGGGGCCAAGATGGCGTTACTGTAGGAGGGCACACATTGCAAGCTCCCAGAGCAAGGCGGATTGTGGACGGGGTCCTGCCCGGGGGTCTGTGCTGTGCACGTGTGGAGTGAGAAGCTTGGGACATCTATTTGCGTGGATTGGCGGCGTGAACGGAATGGTGGAGATTCGTGAGTTTTGAGGCTGCCGGTGGAGGTTGGCACGGGCGGCTGAGCTCCGCGGTTAGGGAAAAAAAAAAAATTAAATGGACATTTGGAGCCACGGGCAGGGCAAAAAAGTTTTATTTTCTGGGGATCTGGCTGCCTGGCGCCCCTTGGACCTTGTGTAAACAGAACAAACGAGCTAATCAGCACCCGGTGAACCGGAGGGGGGATTTTGGTCGGGAAACGCAGCTGATTTCCCTAGTCACCCTGGGATAAGACCCGGGCCGCTGCGGAGCCAGGAAGAAGGGACACTTCCCAAAAAAAGGGAGGGTTCTGTTGGAAGACAGGGAAGGGTATTTTATATTTTTAGACATCGATCTGGCTGCCTGCACTGCCCCATAGCTTTGGGGAGCAGATAAGCCGACCTAAAGCAGCATTAGGCTGAGAGCAGACGCAAATCTGCACTCAAACTGATTTACTGAGCAGCCCGGTGACGCTCGAGCTCGGCTCCAGAAGGGGCGGAATCTGCCCTCTTTAGCACTCCTCACTGACTAACAACAGAGCTACAGCTAACCTGGGGAGTCCGGAAAGTGGGACGTGCTTGATTAATTTCCACGGGCCCAGCTAGGGTCCCTTCCATAATGGAGTTGGTCTAGAGGAGGAATTATTTTGGGTCCTGCATTTAGCTAAAAAAAAAAACAAAACAAAAACTGAGGTCACCTCAACAAATGAAAAATAAATTCTTTTTAATTTAGTCTAATAGCTAAAAGCTGCTTCAGGACCTGCATATAGAACCCTGTGGGGAAATACATTGATAAACACAAGTAGGCAGGAAGGATCCACGTGGACACTAGGAGAATCATTGACCCCCCTTAGCTCTGTTTGACTGCTTGCCTGTGTGGATCTTTGGTTTCTTTCTGTTACTTTCTTGTCTACTGCTATTATTTCCTTTTCCCTCCCCCCTTCCTTTTTCCTTCTATTTTTTTTTTAATAGGTGCTGCCAGCTTGTTGCTTCTTTGCTGGGCTTCTTATTCAGTAATTTCCCACTCGCTGTATATATTGATTCTGTATTACAAACTATTGCTTATCCTTCCTGTATCTTTCTGCCTTCTGTTTTCTGTTGTGGCTCTTAGAGACAACATTTTTTCATAGGCCCACAACTTAAGGGTGTCAATTTCTATCCCATCTATTTTGTTTTCTTCTTTTTTTTTTTTTTTTAGAAGTATTAACTTTTTCCTTTCAGACCTTTCTTTACTATTTCTCTCTCTCCTCATAATTCTAGCCTTCTAAATCACTATATATATATACCTCCATTTGTTTTCCCAGCCCATTGTAGGAACTCCTTATTTTTTCCTAGTACTCTACACTGCCTACACAAGTAAAATATTCATCTCATTAAGTCTCATTTTGCCCCTCTTCTAACAATTATCAATATTTCTATTATCCTTCTGCCTTCCTTACATCTTTTGATTCCTCTGGCCCTAAACTTTGCCTTCAAGGGAACATAGAAAGAAGCAAGGCAATAAAATAAGAAGAAAAACTGCCAAAGAGAAAACTTAACTCACACACAGAACAAACAGCTAAATAAAATTCTAGAGCATAGAGAAAATCTAATCAACTGAACAAACCCATCAAGATAATATGATGACCAGAGGGCAACAGAAAAATACAAATAACTCTGAGAAACTGGGAAACATGGACCAGTCCAATGCATAAAATAAAAACCAGGAAGCAATGCAGTACATCGAACAACTAATCAAAGCTATCCAAACAAATATCATGGACTAACTTAAAGAAATGAAGGAAGAGATTAAGGATATAAAGAAGACACTGGGAGAACATACTGAAGAAATAGCTAACACACCTAAAAAGGTAATGGATATGATGGCGAACAAAGGCACAAGTCAAGAAATGAAAAAGACGCTGGACTCACATGGCAGCAGATTTGAACAGGCAGAGGAAAGAATTAGTGATATGGAAGACATTACAGTTGAAATCAGAGAGATTGTAGAAAAGATAGATAAAAAGATAGAAAAAATCCAGTATGGTCTCAGGGAATTAACCGATAATGCAAGATGCACAAACATACGCATTATGGGCATCCCAGAAGGAGAAGAGAAGGGAAAGGGAACAGAAGGAGTCTTGAAGGAAGTTATGGCTGAAAATTTCCCAACTCTATTGAGAGAGATGGATGTGCAGATCCACGAAGCACAGCACACCCCAAATAGTATAAATCCCAACAGGCCAACTCCAAGACATATACTTGTCAAATTGTCCAGTGCTCAAGACAAAGAGAAAATACTCAAGGCAGCAAGAGAAAAGAGAACCATCACATACAAGGGAAGCACAATAAGATTAAGTGCTGATTTCTCAGCTGAAACCATGGAGGCAAGAAGACAGTGGTATGACATAGTCAAAACACTAAAAGAAAAAAACTTCCAGCCAGGAATTCTCTATCAAGCAAAATTGGCATTCAAAAATGATGTAGAGTTCAAAATATTCACAGATAAACAGCATTTAAGAGGTATGTCAAGAAGAAACCAGCACTTCAAGAAATACTAAAGGAATCTCTACAAATTGAAAGGAAAAAACAAAGGAGAGAGAGTTGGAGGAGAGTTTAAAAACAAATGAAAAGTCAAAAAAAGAAATGAAAACAACATATGACATATATTAACCCAAAGAAAAAATGACTGAAGTAAGAAATTCATTACGAGTAATAACACTGAATGTTATGGATTAAATTCAGCAATCAAAAGACACAGATTGGCAGAATGGATAAGAAAATATGATCCATCTTCATGCTGTCTACAAGAAACCCACCTTCGACCCAGGGATTCAAGGAGGCTGAAAGTGAATGGCTGGAAAACCATTTTACAAGCTAATAATAGCCAAAAAAGGGCAGGAGTAGCTATTCTAATATCAGACAAAATAGACTTTAAATGCAAAACTATTGTAAGAGACAAAGATGGACACTACATATTAATAAAAGGAGTAATCTCTCAAGAAGAGAGAA
Source organism: Tolypeutes matacus (assembly GCA_026826555.1). Taxonomy (NCBI): domain Eukaryota; kingdom Metazoa; phylum Chordata; class Mammalia; order Cingulata; family Chlamyphoridae; genus Tolypeutes; species Tolypeutes matacus. Next base: position 30,924 of record JAKSZT010038317.1, read on the forward strand.
CAATCATCAACATTTACGCACCTAATCGAAGTGCCTCAAAATACGTGTGGCAAACTCTGGAAAAACTAAGAGGAGAAATAAATTCCTCTATAATTATAACCGGGGACTTCAACACACCACTATCATCATTAGACACAACATCTGGGCAGAGAATAAATAAAGAAACTAAGGCACTCAACAATACATTAGAAGATTTGGACTTAATAGACATATACAGAACACTACACCCAAATACAGCGTGATTTACATTCTTCTCGAGTGCACATGGAACATACTCCAAAATAGACCACATGCTAGGCCACAAAACAACACTCAATGAATTCAGAAAGATTGAGATTATACAAAGTAATTGCTCTGACCACAACGGAATGAAGTTGGAAATCACTAAGGGCCAAAGAAACAGGTTAGGCACAAGGATATGGAAGTTAAACAACACACTCTTAGACAAACAGAGGGTCAAAGAGGAAATTTCAAAAGAAATCAGTAACTACCTTGAAACTAATGAAAATGACAACACAACATATCAAAACCTATGGGACGCAGCGAAAGCAGTCCTGAGAGGGAAGTTCATAGCCATAAATTCATATATAAAAAAAGAAGAAAGAGCTAAAATTGAAGACCTAACTGCACACTTGGAGGAATTGGAAAAACAACAAACTAAACCTAAAGGAAGTAGAAAACAGGAAATAACCAAGATTAGAGCAGAACTAAATGTAATAGAGAATAAGAAAGCACTGGAAACAATAAACAAAACCAAAAGCTGTTTCTTCAAGAATATCAACAAAATTGACAAACCCTTAGCCAGACTAACAAAGAAAAAGAGAGAACAGATGCAAATACATAAAATAAGGAATGAGCAAGGTGATATCACTACTGACTCCACAGAAATAAAGAGTATCATAAGAGGATACTTTGAAAAATTATATGCCAACAAGAATGACAATTTAGAGGAAATGGACAAGTTTCTAGAAACCCACAAACAGCCGACATTGATGAAAGAAGAAATAGATGAACTCAACAGCCCAATTACAAGTAAATAGATAGACTCAGTCATCAAAAACCTCCGAACTAAGAAGAGTCCAGGACCAGATGGCTTCACAGCTGAATTCTACCAAACATTCCAGAAAGAGCTAACACCAATTCTACTTAAGCTCTTCCAAAAAATAGAAGTAGAAGGAATATTACCTAACTCATTCTATGAAGCCAAAATTACCCTAATACCAAAACCAAATAAAGATACCACAAGAAAGGAAAATTACAGACCAATTTCTCTAATGAACCTAGATGCTAAAATCCTTAACCAAATACTTGCTAATCGCATTCAACAACATATCAAAAGGATTATACACCATGACCAAGTGGGTTTCATCCCAGGTATGCAAGGATGGTTCAATATAAGAAAATCAATCAATGTATTACACCACATAAACAAACTGAAAGAAAAAAAATCACATGATCATCTCTGTAGATGCAGAAAAAGCATTCGACAAAATACAGCACTCTTTCCTCATAAAAACACTACAAAAGATAGGAATAGATGGAAATTTTCTGAAAATGATAAGGGGTATATATGAAAAACCCAAAGCTAACATCATTTTCAACGGTGAAATCCTAAAAGCCTTCCCTCTGAGATCGGGAACAAACAAGGATGCCCACTATCACCACTCCTATTTAACCTTGTCTTAGAAATACTTGCACGAGCACTGGGACAAGAAAAGGACATAAAAGGCATCCAGATTGGAAAAGAAGTAAAAATTTCATTATTTGCAGATGACATGATCCTATACATAGAAAGCCCTGAGAAATCGACAACAAGGCTTCTAGAACTTATAAAGGAGTTCACTAATGTTGCAGGCTATAAGATCAATGCTCAAAAATCAGTAGCATTTCTGTACACCATTAACCAGCAAACTGAGGAGCAAATCAGGAAAAAAATACCATTTACAATAGTAAATAAAAGAATCAAATACCTAGGAATAAATTTAACTAAAGATGTAAAGGAATTATATACAGAAAACTACACAACACTGTTAAAGGAAATCAAAGAAGACTTAAATAAATGGAAAAATATTCCCTTTTCATGGATGGGAAGACTAAACATCATCAAGGTGTCTATCCTACCCAAACTAATCTA
>JAKSZT010038317.1:68057-115048 GCA_026826555.1 Tolypeutes matacus
TACTGTATAAATCTTTGTAACAAATAGAGAATAGATATGTAATATCCCCTACTTCATGCTAAATTTGAGCAGACATAATAATGGAATTCTATTTTATTTCTGCAATGTCTTTTGCTTTTTTAATGTAATCACCATGAGGGGCAAGATTTGCCACAAAAATCTAAATTCTGTTCCTGCTGTCTAGCATGGTGCATGTTACATAGTAGAAACTACAAATATTTGTTGAATGAATAATTTTGTCTTTATTTTGTCGTCAATATTTTGAAGCTCATATTTCATGCAGTTGATTTCAGCTTTTGAAATGTCACATGTGCTTAGAGAAAGCAAGTGTATTATTATTTTAGTGAACAGATTAAGAATAGGAGGGATTATGAATTTGAAGAAAGCTGGCTGTAGACATACCTGGTAATTTGTGTTAGTGTAAAATTATTGCTTATACCTCCTGTTACCAAACTCTCTTTATAATTCAGCTAAACATGATCTTGTGAATCTATTCTTAAGAAAAAAGAATATTGGAAATAAAATACAGGTATTGGAAATGTAAACTCTATTTTCATTAATTAATGGAATTTTCTAAGTGCAATTCATGGCATTGTTTCCTGTAACAATCAGGTTCTTCAAGGCCATAAAAACAAAGTATTAAAATGATCTTAAACCTTTGGAAAGGAGTAAAATTGTGCTCATAACTATGAACACATATGGGCAAATTAATTAGAATTGTATTCATCCGTGATATAAACTTAGGTTACTTCTATAAATAACTTCTATATTTAGTGAAATTCTCTTGGGACTATTTTTGAAGTAATTATTTCTAAAATAAATAATTCAATCACCCTTAATAATAACAGGATAAACAAAACATAATTTTTCCATCAATCCATGTTATCTTTTGTTTATTAAAAATTAAATAATTCAAATCCAATGTATGCTAAGAGACAGTCACACATGTTCATTGTTCTAGTCTCACCTTACAGGAAGCCTTAATTTCTCAGTTTTATGTATACAGTAATAAATATCACAGATTTCATGTATATCATTTTTCCATAATATTGTTAAATATATAATGCTTTCCCACCCAGAATTAAGACCTTTGTTGAGGCCAATGAGATACTCATATTGAGTGCAAACAATTTAATATTCAAGATAAATAATATTTGATGCAGTATTTAAATATAATGCAAAATTACCCAATAAACAAAATATCAAGATTTTAAATAAAGATAGGATCTTTTTCTGTATTTTTGTATAACTCACTGCACTCATTTCACACTACACCTGGCTATCAGGAAGTCAAATTACACCAGAACAAGAAATGCATCTTAACTAAGCTTGCTTTTGCATCCTACCACAGAGTGGATGCACATTTTGTTTCATTCTCCTAGCAAATGCAACTATTACAATCTTTCCCTTTCCCTTTTCAAAATAATCTGATACGTATGGTCAGCCTTTTCATATAAGGTTTAAAATTAATTACTTTAAAATACAGTATAAGGTTGATGATTAAATAAAATAAATTATTTCTACAATACTCCCTCTGAATCACACCAAGCTTATTAATATTTCTGATGTTAACATGTCATTTTTTTTCAGGTAAACCTTTTGAGCATTAACTGCATTAGACCATGGAAGCCACCAATAATGCCACTGAATTCATTCTATTTATTAAGTCTTTCCCAGAACAAGAAAATTAAATATTTGTGCTTTCTATTATTCTTATTTTGTTATATAGCTATTTAGATGGGATAATTGCTCTTAATGATTTCTATCACATGCAGTTAGCTTATTGACCAACCTATGTATTTCTTCCATAATTACCTTGCTCTCTCAAATGTATGATATACCTCAAAGGTGACATCCATGCTAATTGCAGACTAGGTGACAGAAAGAAACACAATTTTTTATACTATCTGCATGGCCCAGCTCTTTACCATGTGCTTGTTTGGTGGCATCAAAGTCTGCATCCTTACAGTGATGGCCTATGATGGTTATGTGGCCATCTGCAAGCCCTTGTACTACAGTGTCATCATGAGCAGGCAGAGGAGTGATGCGCTGGTCATTGCTTGCTGTGCTAGGGCATTTTTGCATTCCTTTGTCCAGTGTCTCTTCCCCATCAATTTACAATTCTGTGTCCTCAGTTATATAGATCATTACTACTGTGATATGTATCTTTTGCTAAAACTAGCCTGCACTGACACAGAGTGGGAATCATGGTCATTGACTGTTCAGATAGGATGGGTTTGGTGACATTTGTTGTCTTGATGAAATCTTACTTTTTGATATTAGACAACATCAGTGTTTATCCTGCAAAAAAAAAAAAAAAAAAAAAATCCACAACAAAGCTCTGTCCACTTGTAGTCTCACCTAACAGTGGTTCTGTTCTTTGTGCCTGTTCTCTTCATTTACATTAGACCAACCACAACTTTTCCAGAAGATAAAGTGTTTGCTCTTTTCTACACCATCATTGTCCCCATGTTCAACCCTCTGATCTACATGCTGAAACTGGAAATGAAGAATCCCTTAAGAAAAGTGTGGTGGCAGAAAACATTTGGTGTATTTTCCCCCCAAATGACCCTATTATTATTTTTTAAATATACTTTTATGACAGAAGTGGTAAACTTACAAAACAATCATACAGAACTCCCAAACAACACCCCTTCTATCAACACATCATGCTGGGTTGGAACACTTGTTACAGAATATGAGATAATATCATCCAAATAATTCCAGGTCAATAGCATACATTTGGCACACAATTTCCATAATCCCCCATTATCAACAGAGTACGCCTTTGGCATAAAAGCAAGAATATTACATTATTACCGTTAACCATAGTCCATAGGTCACTCCAGTTGTATTTTTTCCATGCTTCTCCACATTCGCACCACCTTGCAATAGTGATGTACATCTGCTCTAGAACACAAAAGACACACTTGCATTTGTACCATCAACCACAATTCTAATCCACCTCTGGGTTTACTGTGCTATTCAGTCCCTAGATTAGTCTAGCTTTCTGTCAACTGGTATTTACATCCTTAGACTACCATTTTCAACCACATCCACATTTTTAAACCAGCTGTTACTCACTATAATGTCTTACCATCAAATCTGCACATTTCCACACTTTTAAAGTAAATCTCATTAAAACTTCTACATACATGAAATATCAGTAGTCCATTTCAGTCCTCTTCTTAACTCCTTTAAGAATTGACCACCTACCACCATGTCTTGAAGATATTTTCCTACATTTTCATATAGAATTTTTATGGTTCTTGTTTTATATTTAGTTTTTTTATTCATTTTGAGTTAATTTTTGTATAAGGTGTAAGATAAGCATCATGTCCTTCTTTTGGTATGGATATCCAGTTTTCTGAGCACCATTTGTTGAATGGACTGTTCTGCCCAAGTTGGGTAGGTTTGACAGGCTAGTCAAAACTCACTTGACCATAGATGTGAGGGTCTGGTTCTCAACCATCAGTTTGGTTCCATTGGTCTATGTGTCTGACTTTATGCCAGTACCATGATGTTTTTACCACTGTAGCTAAGTAATACTTAAAGTTTGGAAATGAAAGTCCTCCAACTTTGCTTTTCCTTCTTAAGATGTTTCTGGCTATTCAGGACTTGTTACTCTTCCAAATAAATTTGATAATAATATTTTCTATTTATTTTAAAAATGCTGGTGGGATGTTTATCAGGATTGCATTGAATGTGTTTATCAATTTGAGTAGAATTGACATCCTAATGATATTTAATCTTCTAATCCATGAGCACAGAATGTTCTTCCAATTATTTAGGTCTGTTTTAAAATTTTCTTTTAACAATGAGTTGTAGTTTTCTGAATACAAGTGTATTAAATTATTGGTTACATTTATTCCTGAATATTTGGTGTTTAGCTGTCATATTTTATTTTCACCACTCTTGACACTTTTAGATTCCTTTATGGATATAATCTTCATTTCTACACTCTCTTCCAGGCCTCTCCCTCCAGTCTTTTTTTTTTCAGGCTGTAGCATACCTTTTCGTATTTCCTGCAGAGCAGGTCTCTTGGTTATAAACTCTCTCAGTTTCTGTTTATCTGTGAATATTCTAAACTCGCCCTTATTTTTGAAAGACATTTATGCTGGATATAAGATTCTTGGCTGGATGTTTTTCTGTTGCAGTATCTTAAAAATATCATACCACTGTCTTCTTGCCTCCATGGTTTCTAGTGAGAAATCAGCACTAAATCTGATTGGTACCTCTTATATGTTATGCATTGCTTTTCTCTTGCTGCTCTCAGAATTCTCTCTGTCTTTGGCATTTGACATTCTGATTAGTATGTGCTTCATAGTTGGTCTATTCAGAATTTTTTAGATGGGAGTACATTGTAATTCTTGGACATGTGTATCTATGTACTTCAATAGGGTTGGGAAATTTTCTGGCATTATTTCTTCAAATATCCCTTCTGCCCATTTTCCTTTCTCTTCTCCTTCTGGGACACCCATGACACATATGTTTGCATATCTCTTGCTTTTGAGTTTGCTGAGACCTTGTGCAAGTTTTTACAATCTTTTCTTCATCTGTTGTTTTTTATGTGCACTTTTAGAGGCCATTTCATCAAGCTCACAAATCCTTCCTTCTACCTCCTGAATCTGCTATTACATGATTCCAGTATATTTTTAATTTCATTCATTGCAACTTTCATTCCCATAATATCTGATATTTTTCTATGTATGCTTTCAAATTCTTCTTTGTGCTCATCCAATGTCTTCCTAGTATCCTTAATTTCTTTAGCCATCTCATTGGATTTATTAAGGAGATTAGTTTGAACATCAATGATTACTTGTATCAACTCCTTTATGTCATCTGGAGACTTACCTTGTTCTTTTACCTGGTCCATACCTTCCTGTTTCTTGTTGTGGATTGTAATTTTTTGTTGGTGACTTGACATCTGTCTTACTAGAGTATTTATTCTGGGTTCAGTTTTTCACTTTAGTTTAGGGCTTCCTGCCTATCTCTCTTGTCAGTTGTGCCTTAGGAGCCAAGGATGTAGTTGGTGTTATAAGCTATGGAGGCTCAAGTTGCACTCATTGCCCCAAGGACTGATGAAGCTTTTCCCAACTTTCTCCTTTGCAAGGGGTAGGGAGAGAACCACAACTGTGTACAATAATCCAAGCAATGCAAGCCTTGATGGTAATTCCCAGAGAGACTGATAAAGCCTCATGCCCCTTTCTCCCTTGTCTAGGGTGGGCATAGAGCTGCAGGTGTGGGCAGCAATCTAAGCAGTGCAGGTCCAAGTGACTGCAGTTGTCCAAGTATACTTCCAATTATTCCATCGGTGCTAGCAGAATTTACCCTCAGTTACCTGGACAGGCTGATGCAGGGCCTGCTATCTTCCTCCATGCTAGAAATGGGGCTGAAGTCTAGACTAGGGCTGCATGTTCAATCTGGGTGAAAAAAAACTGGTCTTTACTATCACTGTGATTGTCAGTCAGCCAGGCTACCTCTCATGCTGGGGATGGAGTCACAATGGTGGCTACCGTCCTCTTTCTGACTTGGATAGGTTCAAACTTTATCTCTTCTTAGGGTTGTATTTTAGCCAGCCAAATTTACTAATCAGTAGCTGAAATTGGTGACCAACCATCTCTTCCTCCTCTGTTTTTGGGAAATGAAGCTTTCAATTTCTGCCAGAGAATAGCTCCTAGGGTGGCTTGTGCTACCAAAGTGTGATGATCACTGGCCTCCTTGGTGTGGCCTGTAGTTTCTCAGAAAGTCTGGCACAGCTCTCCCAGCTTCCACCCTGCCCAAAGTGGGCCTGGGGTTTATACTAGAGCTACAGTCTTATCTATATGAGAAAACATTGTCCCTACCAGCACTGTGATTTTCATTCAGCCTGCTTCACCTCATATCAGGCACAAAGTTAAGATGGTGGCTTGAATCCAGATTATCTAAAAAAGGATAATAATCTTGCTCAATTCTATGAGAAAATTGCTCCCATATATTCCCCGGAAGGGTCTCTAAAGATAGTCAAATATATTTCCTTAATTATGAGACAATTTTCCTTCTTGGTAAACCTCCTTTTGACTGAAACAACCCTTAAAGATTCTTGATTAATAAAAAGGATCTATACTTTTAAATTATGGATTAATCTTTAATTGACTGTATTAATTAATTAATATTTTGGGTATGGTTGTTTAAATTTGAATTTGGGCTTAAATATATTTCACACATTACTGGCAGTATTACTATTCCATTTTCTCCTGCTTTTTTTTCTCTCTCCTTCCCTCTTTGCCTCCCTTTGCCCCTTTCTTCTCTCTCACTCTCTCTCTCCATAAATATGTGTATATGTATGTCATGATAGGCATTTAATGATCAGGTTTCATAGAGTCCTTCATAATAATATAACATGCAGCTCAGCTCTGCATGCTTTCTTGACTTAGGTACAATAATAGTGGTTCACAAACACACAAAGACTCTGGTTATTTGGTAAAAAAAACTAGACTTGTAGGGTGTGGTGCCATGTAATTAGTTTTTAATTAGAATTTGTAGTTATGATTCTTTTTATCTTTTCCAGAACCAATTTAATTTTTTTATTGTTTTTTATGATATTTGATATCTTCTATACTTTGTGACCAGGTAATGAAGGCTAGCTCATCTCCTCATGTTTAGCCTTTTAAAACTGGTGGTTCGGGAAGCGGCTGTGGCTCAATCAGTAGGGCTCCCGTTTACCATATGGGAAGCCCTGGGTTCAGTTCCCGGGGCCTCCTGGTGAAGGCAAGCCCGCCTGCACGGCGTGGTTAGCTGACCCAGCGAGCACAAGCAGCAAGGGAGAGATAAATGAATAAATAAAATCTTAAAAAAAAATAAAATAAAATAAAATAAAATAAAACTGGTGGTTCCCTCTTCTCACAAGATTACTCAGTTTATTAAAATTCTTACCCATCCATTGAATATGTAAGTTTTTATAAAGCTTATTACATTGAAAATATATTCCTCCTAATTAGTATAAGTTAGAAATGTTCTTAAATTCCCTTAATGATTCATGTTGTTGACTGGAAAACCAAACCTAAGGCCAAGTTGTATGCTAATACTTTGTTCAGAAATGAAATTACTGCAAATTTGGTCTGAGAGTAAAAGGAAATGAAACAGATATGTGGGAACACGAATACAAAGGAAGGTGTGAGAGAGCCAGCAAGAATTTCTCATCAAACACAGCTGAGTTATTGTGTCTCAATGAACATATTTAGAAGGCAGGCAAAAAATATTGCACATTAATACCATCTATGAAAGGGTTAAAATAAAAGAGAATTATATGTCTGGCTGTCTCCCATCTCTTGATTTTCCCTGCTCAATATTCACCTCACAAAGATGAACTCATGGGAATTCTGAGTTGAATTGTATGATCCCTCATAATCTTGCACACTGAAGATCATAAACTTCATAGTGTCATGTTTCACTCAACATTAGAAGTAATGAAAGAACTCCTAAGCTCCAGGCACATTTTTGAACACTCTGTCAAGGAGTCACAAACTTGTGTGATTGAGCCCTCTCTGAAATGTGCATGGGGCACATTTGTGAACCACTGTCTCTCAGTAGTTCACAAATGTACCAAGTTTCCAGGAACAGGTTAAGAGAGATTCCATTACAAATTATTGAAACACCAGAGCCTGAGAAACTCAGTGATTCTACAGGTAGCTGGAATGTAAAACGGATATAGTTAAGATGGCTAAAAGCAGCTATGTGGGGGAAGGGTGTAATCTATAGCTGGAAATTAAATGCATTAAAGCTAGCAAAAGAATAAACTATTTCCAAATTTATGAGAAAAATCTTGTGATAATATAGCAAACTACAGACCAAAGTCAATAACAAAGAGAAAAAAAAAAAAGAAGGAAGGACTCCAGGAACCATCCATGTTTCTCAGTGATCAATCCATGAGAAGCATAGGGTTTCAAGTTTTGAGAATATATAGTTACATAAAGCAATTACATTTGCTGAAAAAGTGATACATTTAGAATTTATGGGTAGACATTATAACCATTAGTGTTGAGGAAAATTAATAAATATATGATATTTTAATCATACCTTGTGTAAAAATATACCTTTTAAGTAATAAAATTTCAACTCACAGATCCCCATCACCAAATATGCTATGTATTTTTGCCAAACATTACTCTTAGACTATTTTAAACTCGAATTTGAAAGTAAGTGTAAAATATTTTACTTTGAGAAAAAAAAATCACTCATTTTCATTGGTTTGTTTTCTTCTTTACTGTATTAAGCCCTCTGTGCTTTACTCATTGACCACATATATTTAATGTCAAATCAGAATAACACTAGTCTAGTACACATGACATATCAAGAAGGATAATGGTGAAATCTCACAGGCAAATTGAACTTTGAGAAATCCAGCATGTCTTAGGAAAAATAGTGGATGAAAGAGATAAAGGGGAATATAATAAAAAGACTATGGGAAATTCTGCCCTGCATAATGTTCAGCCCAGTGCTGGAATGTGCATTAGATATATAAGCTATTATTCTACTCTTTCAGCTGTGAGGCATATCTAATAGTATAAACATCTTGCTGCACTGGATGCCTGTATCCCATCTTCATCATTTCTCATTTGATGATTGTGAAAAATTTTGTATTTAATTTTGTTTGAATATAGCATGCATTATCTTTTCTTAAAAATCTTACTATAACTTATCAGCAAAGGAGAGGTTAAAGGGAATCTGTCTAAGCATGGTTCTCCTGCTATATTTTATTCATGGAAGAAATAGTGGAAGATAGGTTGAGTGTACACTTAGATATTTAGAATTTGGCTTTTATGTCTATAAGCAAAATTATGTGCTGTCCCTCATATCCATTCTCTCTAATTTGCCTTTTTTCACTTCTCCTTGCAAAGTATCTCACAAAATATGTATGAGAGGCTCTATAAATTCAAGAACATGCCTTGAAACCCCATCTTCCACAACTTAACCTTACCATTCTTGTACCATTCCACTCAGTAATATTGTGTTTCTAGACATTCCAAAACTCATGGCTTATCAAAAAGTGTTTAATTCTTGCTCATGTGTCTGTGCATTAGTTGGGGTTCACCTTAATGAGGCTTGGCATGGCTGGGTATAATCACAGTCTTCACGTTGAATTCAGGTAGACTCCATGTGACTCTCATTCTTCCCATGCATAATATATAAGTTCATATTGTATTCAAAGCTGGTCACCATGCAACACCTGGATACATCAAAACATGGGTAAAACGAGGCATTCCCACTCAGACAATACAGAAATAGTGAATTTCTAGAGACTATGAAATGTGAGAAAATTTTTAATCTCCCAGATATGTTTAAATGATTTAAATGGCTGTCATATGGAGGACTATGAAAGCTATCTTTTCACATTCAATTGATCATTGCAGGGAAATTTGTTTAAAGTATTTTATGCTGCAGAGAACAGAAGTATAACCATTAATTAGAAGGCACAAGGAGGTATATTTTCACACTTTTACATTACAAAATAAATTTCTTCATCTGGAAAATGATTATTAGTGCCATTTACTTTCATTAATGAAGGCTTCTTTATCATAAAGTAATAGCAGCACCATTAGAAAGTTAAAAAGCTGGAAGCCAAAGTTATTATTATACATCTAAGGAATAAATTGTTGTTGTTGACCAGACTTGCTCCCTGAAACAAGGGAGTGTCTGATTTCTCATCGTTCTAAGTCTTATCCTTCCAAAGAACCAAGAGGAGATTCTCTAAGCTTGTCTGTTGGAGATTGACTATGAGAAACTTTTGTAACTGAGAAAAAGTTTTTAATATCACTGGTGGAAATTTCAGTAATATTTAACTTGCTACCTTCCAGCCTTTTGAGTCATGAACCTAGCAGCTCTTACATTTTTAGGGACCTCACACCTGCAATATCAGTAATATTATCCCCCAAATCAAACATTTTAGAGCAAAATCATAAGGGGAAGGGTATTGTGTAGCATGTCTTTATTTCTGTTTTTTAAAAACAGTTTAATTTCATCTCTCTTTGTGTTGGTAAGCAGAGCAGATAAGGACATAGACATAAAGTGAGGATCTTTGGATTCCAATGACTCACTGACCTCTTAAGCTATAAGAAAATAAAATTTCTAGTCCCAATAATTCCAAAGTCATGTTTCCTGAGCACTGACCACTGGCTACATAAAGATTACTATAGAAACTTAAACAATACACAATTAATTTTTTATATCTCTTAACCCTGGCCTAACTAATCAGAATATCTTGTACTTAATTCTGTTAAAAAAATATCTCAGGGTGATTCCATTTGAGAGTCAAGTTGCAGAAGCACTAATGTGGTCTTCATTTTAAAATTGCATAAATGGAAATCCATAGGCACCAGGGAGTAAATTTCCATAATGGAATAATAGCCATGGATTTGTGTGATCCCAAGGCAAAGGATTTCGATTTCTTGAGTATACCTTCTAAACCAGAGTTCTTGCTGTTTTTCGTCTTTCCTATCTTCATTTCTTCAACAGAAGCACACATTTCTTAGGCATTAACAATGTGTAGTCCTTAACATGAGTAATGTTTTCACAGACACACAGAGGCATACGCACACGCATACCACAACCATAGACATAAACGTTAACTGGATAATCTAATTTGTGGAAATGGCAATGGGACAATGGCAGAGCGGTAGTCAATGATAATCTCACCTGCTAGTGAAATAAAGCCCAGGTGTGTTTTATGACAAGGAAAAACATATCACTGAGGCAAGTGTCAGTTCACGTGAGAAGGCATACTTTTGTTTCTCTAGAAGGAGTCTTTCTGGAATTCAGAGCTGGAAATTCTAATTAGGCAAGTCTGTAAAGCAGTGAGAAATGGCTCACTATATTCACTGGAGCTGTTTGGTTCAAACATTGGAATAAATATAGTTTACCAATCATGTCTGGCATAAAATTGTATTTGCCCTTTTGGTTTGAGTCACAGTAACGTGTTCTACACCAGTGACAGTTTTTCAGTTCTTCAATTTTTCTGTCAGTCATGTTTTATTAATAGGGACTCTGGCTACAGAATGGTGGCTAAAATTAAAGTCCAGGTAACAGAAGCATATTCATGGGAGTTACATTTAAAAGAGGGAACTTAAAGCTAAATTTGTCCAATGTCCTTGAATAGGCAAAGAAATTGAGCTCAAGAGAAAGGAAAAGTCATTTCCTTTTACCAGAGGATAGCATTTATTTTTTTCTTTTAAACTTTTTTCATCCCTTTTGCATTTTGCTCACTCCTCCCCTCTCAATTCAAGCTTATTAGTTTTGGTTTTCTTAGGAATCTGTGTTTCGGAGCACTTATATCACTATAATTCATTTTGGAACACTGCTAGTTTTATATATTCTACCTTTCACATAAAATATACAAAATGAGTGCTTAATATGTCACAGAAGTCTTTCACTCTAAAGAAAATTACAAAAAGGAAAAAATGGGGAAGAGAAAATAATAATGCTGAGTGGGGTCCTGATGATATTCTTCCTTCATTAAAATTTCTGCTATTTTAGTAAAATTACCTGATTATTAATATTAGAGTGAATATAATAATGATGATGATAAAAATTTCTTTGTATCTGTAAATTGTGTTATTTTCTCATTTGTTCCTTCCAAAAGCCTGTGAGGTTGTTATTATTGTCTTCATTGTGCAGATGAGTTAAGACTGAGAAAATTTTAGGTCATTAACTTAAAGTATTATTACTTCAAACTTTTTGACATTAGCCTCCCAGAAATGGTTCCTGCCACAGTTTCTTCATTGCATTCTTTACTTCTGCATTTCTCAGTGTATAAATCAAGAGATTTAACATAGGGGTGATAATGGTGTAAAAGACTGAAACCAACTTATCCTCTGAAAAGGTAGTATTGGGACGCATGTACATGAAAGTACAGGGACCAAAAAAGATAATGACCACATCAATGTGGGAGCCACAGATAGACAGAGCTTTGTGCCTGCCCTCTGCTGTCTGCTTTCTCAGTGTTATCAGGATGACAGTATAGGAGATTAACAAGATAATAAAGCTCACCAGAGTGATGGCCCCACTGTGGGCTGTTGCGACAACACCAACAAGATATGTGTCTGCACAGGCAAGTTTGAGCACAGGGTGGATGTCACAAAAGTAGTGATCCATCTTATTGGGTCCACAAAAGGGTAGGGGGACCACTAGAGCCACCTGAATAATGGAGTGTAAGAAGCCACCTATCCAGGTTGCCAGCAACATTTTATTGCATCTGTCCCTGTCCATGATGGTCATATAGTGTAGGGGTTTACAGATGGCCACATAACGATCATAGGCCATTACATTAAGAATGAAGATCTCAGTACAACCAAAGAAATGTTCTGCAAAGAGTTGCAATATACACCCCACATAGGAGATAGTTTTACTCTTGGCTAATAAGTCAACAATCATCTTAGGAGCTGTCACTAAGGAGTAACAGATGCCCACAAAAGACAAATAACTGAGAAAAATGTACATAGGGGTCTTGGAAAGGTTGCCAGTGCAACTGTCAGCATGATGAGGAGGTTTCCCTGAAGAATGGCTGTATAGAAGAAAGAAAATACCACAAAACAAACTGCTTCAATCTCTGGGTTCTGAGAAAGGCCCAAGAAAATGAATTCAGTTACATTGTTGATTTTTTTCTGTGGAATTAATCCAGCAGAGAAACTTCCCAAGAGAGACTTAAATTATCTAAAAGAAAACATAAAATGGAGCACAGTATTGTTTCTAATGTTGAATAATCATATAATCACATTAGTGGATAATGGAAAATGGTTACTCACTGTTACTTGGTACAGATACTTAAAGTAATGTAGGGAGCTTATTTTAATCAACAGTCAATTCATTCACTTCAGATGAGGAAACAAAGTCCAAAGATATAACATTAATCCTCTAAATTACTAAGTCACCCACCTAAATTCCCACCTCTCTCACCAGATTTTAAGGTTTAGTCACCTGCTTTATTTTTTTCCTAAATAGTTATTTAATTTTTATTCTGTATAATTTGCTCAACTTAATTTTGGAAAAAAACTTCTGTTTGGACATATGGTAATACTTTTATATCTGGAAAATTTCACCTCTATTTGACTCAAAAAATGAAACATATGCCCACATTTTCCCCCTCTGAATACAACTATGCCTCCTCATTGCATTCATCAGTAAGGATGCAAGTAGTTGAAACAGATTGAATTTTGAAGGTTCTTCTATTTATGAAACTCAAATTTTGGGCTACATCAGATTAATCCTCTCTATTTGATTTCAAGCATTTTACAGTGAGGAGATGGTATAGTATAGGAACAAGACAATCAATATTGTACAATTCAAAATTTTACACACCTGATTAACTGGGCAATAATCATGGTTGAATCATTTAATGTCCTGGGGCTTCTGTTTCCCTATTTGTGCAATTAGCAAATTTTTATTTCACTATCATCTCTATAATTCTAAGAGTTATTTCTATCATGATATAAAATCACTTGTCAACCTGAAATAAATAGCCATAAACAGGTAGAGATGAGAGAAGATCAAGCAATAAAAAAGCTGCTGAAGACAAAGCAAAATCTGTTTGATTTGAAAGTTGGAAAGTGTTCTCTGGTAATTTCTCCATTTTCAAACTGGCAGGGTTTGAGGAATCCCCAGACTTTACTTTGCCTTGTTCTTGGCTTTCAATCACTTGTATGTTGACCCATAAAAGCCACGCAGCACTTCTTCATGTATTCTTCTAACTCTTCAATCTTCATGCTAGCTTATTTTATTTCTTCCAGTTTGGATGAATTAAAATTTTCCTGAACAGAACATCACTGAAAGATAATTTAAATGGGTCTAGGAGAATTCAGTGGTAGTATATCAGTAACTCTATTAGAGTCACTGGAATTTTTGGGTGGAAATAGTTTGTGGAATAGTACTGATTTAAAAGGCTTTCTTTGTGCTTCCTCAAATCAAGCCATAGATATAAATGGTTCCTCTAATTACATGTTATGCTATGGTTATACAGTATCTTATAAACATTGGGAACTTTATCCATTTGAGGCCACATCTATACAACATCTTGTCAAATTTAGTGCTTAATAGTTTTAACTGAACTCTGCTCTAAGCAACACCTTTACAGCAACACTATGCCAAGAATTTACAGTTTTGAGAGAGTGTGAGAGGTTGCATGTCCTTGGTTCTGTTGATCACAGTGAGTGGAGTAGTAGCTACAAGTGTGCCTTGTCATATGCGATGCAAAGTAATAGTAACCAAAATGACATAATTCAGATTTGGAACTCAAGCACATCTTTCTGCTTTTATATGCTGAATACCCTTTGTCTTTTCCTTTGGTAATAAAGGAAATATACTATTTCCCACTGAGGGAGCTCTTCATTTTAAGGGAACTGCAATCACAGAATTTTTTGACAACTATGAATTTTTGCTGCATTTCATCCAGCAAAAACTGGGCATTTATGTACTGGCCTGAATTGGGACACATTGTCCATACCACAAGGTCTTAGATGAGTAGAAAGGAGTCCTGTTTTCTCCTTGAATAAAGAACCAACTCAAATGATTCTTCCTTCTCCTTTCTGAGAGTCTCAAACATGATAATCTCTCACTGTCCTTTGAAAGGATAAAGCTTTAGACTGGCATTTTCTTATTCACATTCATGCTATTCTATATCATAATCACACAAGAAAACACATTATTATCTTATTAGCTTCCTTTTAAATTACTCTCCTTTACTTCTGGAACAGCATCTTGTAGATTTATTATACATGCTCAAAATATAGCAATTTAATTGAATTCCCCTTTTCCTTAAAACTTCTATATAGATTATAAGATACAGATTTAGAATAAAATCTCACCAGTATTTTCCAGGACTTCAATTTTGCTATATTTTTCTATTTGTCACTGAGATAATTTGAGAGCAGCTGACCAAAATAAAGTAGGAATTGTGCCTTCAGAATTGCTTTATGATTCGTTCCAGAGATCTTGGGAATTGCTTTGTGAATAATTAGTAGCCACACGCACAAGGGTTGGCAGGAATCAGCCTTTTTTGGTCCTGTTCCATTTTCTTATTGAGATCTACCATTTCACTGCATCTTTGACAATAAATGGCCTTTTATCTGATTCTCAGAAGGTCTATTTAAAGAGAATGATGCAAAACAATAATGACTTTTGAAAGTATTTCCCCAAAAGTCTCATTCAATTGCCAGAAACATATCAAAGACTTAACAAAGAGCTTTAATCTCCTTGTGACTTTTCAAATTAAAATAATAAAAAAAAAATCTTTTTGTGAAATTTAAAACCCAATGAATTCTGACATTAAGGGCTTTAATATGAATGCAAAACATTTCATCAAACATTTGAGATTTATGTGATTATACTATAAATATCTTTTATATCCATTTATCTTATGTATATATCTATACCTATATCTATTTATAAAACTCTGTTTTAGAGATATTTAGGTGTTGACTTTGAATTATTCCACTCTTTTAAAAAGTTTCATTTAATTGGAAAACAGCATAATCAATAATGCTGGGGTTCACTGCTTTTCTTCTTAATTGTGTCTCTGCTGATTTCTGATTCCTGTGATTACTTGTAGCAAAAGCTTCCACTCTTTCACTTTTTGAGAGTAAACCCATTGAGAGTAAACCAAAATCACGTTGTTGGCAGGGCTGCGTGACTTCTAAAGGCTCTAAAGGAGAATCCATTTTCTTTGTGAGAAGCCGTTCAAGTCAAACTTTTCAAGTACCCTTTCAAACCTACCAAAAATTGATATAAATTGACTTAGATAAATCAAGTTTCAGTCCTTATTGCTGCAAATGCTCTTAGGACCATAAATGATATTCATCAACTTACTCTTCCCACCACCCAAACTAGATTTCCCCACACTCAGCTGTTAGCTCTCAGGTTTTTAAATGCTCAAGTGACACTCATATTCACATAAAAAGGTCTGAGTCCTGTCTTACTTTACTTTTTTCAGTGGATTACTCTGACAACTAGCAGCCTTGTCAGGCTCTGACTTAGAATAACACTACCAAGTATAGTATATGTGGCTTCCAAATACAAAGAACCATCAATTACTGTGCCTATTTTCCAGTGGTAGAATGTGTCAAACAGTAGCTATTCATTTATATATATATATATATTTGAGGTTATCTCTTCATGCCCTAGACTACAGGATTTCTAAAAATTTCAATCATGTAGCAGTCTGTGAAACGTGTTCATGATCTTTATCTTCAAATGTCTGGAATTTGTGTAATTTGTCATGTTTAAATTACCTATTACTGTGTATTAGAAAATGAAACAAACCACCAATTAGCAACATAATGTAAAAAAAATGTAATAAAAAATAAGTGGTTTGAAATTACATCACGAAAATTTAACTTAAAAAAAAAAAAAACTATTTTCTTATGATTCTGCAGTTAGGGCAGGATTCAGCTAGATGGTTCTTCTGCTGGTCTCACCTGAAAACATACTGACAGCTCAAATGGGGTAGATGGTCCAAGATGGCCTCATTCATAAATGTGACAGTTGACTCAAGTACTTCAGTTCTCTTTCATATGACCTTGCTCACCAGTCTATTTTGCATAATGGTATCAATACAGTGGATCATACTAATATTTTGCATAATATTCATAATAAGGAATCCCCTATAATATATCCCCTAGGATTCTATTATGAAAAAAAAATGACAGGAAAT
The DNA here is from genome assembly GCA_026826555.1 of Tolypeutes matacus. Taxonomy (NCBI): domain Eukaryota; kingdom Metazoa; phylum Chordata; class Mammalia; order Cingulata; family Chlamyphoridae; genus Tolypeutes; species Tolypeutes matacus. The sequence goes on from JAKSZT010038317.1 coordinate 84,736, forward strand.
AACATAGTCCTTGGGCAAAATACTATTGTTTTTTGCAACATAAAGGTGAATTTCATTTGTTTAGCCATTTCATGTGGTTTGGAAAAATTCGTTCACAAATTCAGAGCCACAAAACAGGTTTTAGTAGCTCTGATCATCTAATCAAGTTAATATTCCTCATTCTGTAGTTTCTACTGGGGCTACCACATTGTATTATCATAAAAGTCCTTAGTCATATACTACAATTCATCTATTTGTTGGATAAACCAGGTAAATTAATGCAATAGTGATATCATGGGGACTTTGAATCTTTCAAATCTACATTTGCTATTATCTCTGATATCCATATAAAATATGATTTTTCTTCAGATTTTCTATCATTTCTGTGATGTAAGTATTCTTATTTCAGAAGAAGGAGTAGGAGGGTTCTTCCAGGTCCTAAGTATATTTGTTCAAGTTACCCATTTGAACAATGGGAAAATAACCACAGGATAGATTTACAGCCACACTAAACCTTCTCTGTAGCAGTCTTGAACCAAAACTCCATTCATAATGTGATCTTAATGAGCCTCAACACCTACCTGAGAGTTATGATAGTATTTGAAGTCTTCTTGTATCAGTGACAGGTCAGAATTTATATTCAACAACCCAAAAAAGTCTGAGTAGCCTCCTTTCCCCAATGCACTGTTCCTCTGGTAAATGATCCCTTTCTCAATCTTTCACTCAGGAAACTCACATGTCTTTGTGTTATTTGCTATAACCAAGTATCCTGCCCAAACTCCAAGGATATGACCATATTTATTTTGAGAATACTGAATGCCAAGTCTTTATTCAATATATTCTCACTTCCCAATAATTAAATTTTGCCCATCACTCAAGTCTAACACTCTCAATAATTGTCCCTAAAATGTATTCTCCCAGTTCACACAGTTCATATTAGTGAAGTCCTACAAATGTGCCTTGTGTGTTAGCTATTGCCTCTCAAATTAGGAATTTGTGTTAAACTTTGATTTGAATATGTTCACTGGTCTGGAGGTAATGAGTGCTGATGTCTTTTGATTTTATGGAGCACAATCATCAGTCTTTTGAGGCTCTTGTTCCAGGTGATGTCATTGTGTTTTCTCCACTAAATGAGATGCAAGTCTTATGGAACTAGGGCATAGTACTATTTTAGTTTGCCAAAGGGCTGGTGATGCAAAGTACCAGAAATGGGTTGGGTTTTATAATGAAGATTTATCTGAGGTAAAAGTTTATAGTTCCAAAGTCTTGAAAAGTTCAAATCCAGGCACAATAAGAGGTGCTTTCTCACAAAAATCAGCAGCCACATGGTAAAGCAAGTTTTGCCATGTATCTCTGCCAAGGTTTGATCTCAGCTGAAGGCAAACAGACAGAGGGTTTGTCTCATTCCTGGCTGCCTCTATCAGTCTCAACTATGCCTCATTCTTCCCGAGTTCAGCTGCAAGCTATAGCTCTTCTCTCCCTGGACCTCAGCTCTTTGAGCTTCTTAGGGGCTTCTCTCTTCTTGAACTGATCTACAGGTCCAGCCTATTGGAAACTTTGTGCTTAAGCAATCTTCTAGTCTTCTCTCACATGGCAGGGACAAAAGTGGTGACTTCTTTTGCCTGTGTCTGTGTTTCTCTCTCTGTGTGTCCATTTTTATCAGACCCAGCAAGAGGGTAGAGACTCAACATGAATCATGCCCCACTGACATAGTCCAATTAAATATACATAATTGATATTATTAAGTAATCTATTTAAAGGCCTCTCAAAGGAATTTTATACAATCAAAGTGTATCACACCCAACAATATAAATTAGTTTAAATACATAAGCTTTCCCTTTTTTGGGATTCATAAAATAATCTCAAAATGCCACAAGAACTGACTCTCTTAGCACAAAGATTCAGAGATTTTGGAACATCTAGATCTCAGGCTCTCACGAAAAATTTTCCATTTCATCCAAAATGTACACCATTCAAAATAATGAATAAGGTCTTATTTGTATATTGCATATGACTTACTAAGTGAATTCATCCTGCAGCTAGCTTGAAAATTACAATTAATACCACTGACTCAAAAGGAGAAACATATCTAATATATATAAAGGCAGAAATTTGGGACAGTTTAGTTGGAACTAAATTTGTAAAGATCCCCTGATTTTAATGGTTGGCCCCTGCTCTCTAACCCAAAAGGAAGGGCTTGAGACTGGTGCCATGCTCCTCAGATACCTGGAACACAAACTTTTCTAGCACCATGGGCCCCTGGCCTTTGATGACAGCATTATGTTCAGCAATTGGCTGCTGAAGCAAATGTCTTTTATGTAGCTCATATGATATGATTTTCAGATTACAGTCTGTTAATATTACCAGATGCTACATACTATTTATTCTGTATGAATTAAATAAACAAAATGGTTGAATACAATGTAAATCATTTAAATATTAATCATAATTAGGAATTCAAAGCACAATTATGTGTAAATTTTAATAAAATATTTACATATCTTGAATTCATAAGAATGAAACTTTTAATGTCAGTTGCTATATTGCCTTTTATTCTGTAGAAATTATCCCTCAATTTACCATATTCATTTTTAACAGATTTATTGAGATATAATTTACATACTATACAATTCAACCCTATAAAAGGTAAAATTCAAGAGTGTTTAGGACATTCACAGGGTTATGAAACCCTAAGCAGAAGCTAAATTTCGAATGAATTATTCATCCCAAAAAGAAACTCAACACCTATTAGCTGTCACACCCTATTCCTCATCACCACCTGAAACACAAGTCTGTACATATTTGACAATTTTTAAATAGAATATAAAAGAAATAATATTATATATTGTCTTTTGTGATTGGCTGTTGTAAAGATTCATCCATATTTTGGAATGTATCAGTATTTCATGCCTTTTTTTGTTGAACAATATTTCAAGGTACGGACCAATAGCTCTTCACCAGTTGTTTTCCTTGTGGATTGCTTCCACATTTCTCTATAATGAATAAACTATTATAAACTTTCATGTACAAGTTTTTGCTTAGACATATGTTTTCATTTTTCTTGGGCATACATTTAAGAGGGAGATTCCCAGGTCAAATGATAACTATATGTTTTCTTTTTGAGGAACGACAAGACAGATTTAGAATGGCTGAAACCTTTTTACATTCCCACCAGCATTTTTTGAGCATTCTAATTTCTCTACATCTTCACCAACATTGTTATTGTCCATATACATACATTATAAAATTATTGTTATTATAAACAACCTGGTATGTGTAAAGAGGAATCTCATTGTTACATTGATTTGCATTACCTGATGACTAATGATATTTTGTGACTTTTATTGGCTTTGGCCCATACTTGCAAGATATTTTCATGTCTATTCAGGTGTTTCAGTAATTTTAAATTCAAACCATTGACAGTGTTTAGTAGCTATGTTTCACTATCTGTATAACAGTTATAAAAATGCTACCATCCACTTTAAAAAGGTTTTAATATGGGGTGAGGAAAAGGGAAGGAGTTTGGGTATATGAGAGTCTCTAGTATTCTGTGTGTGACTTTGCTGTGACCTTGATCTAAATTTTTTTGAAAATTTAATGAAAATTTGGGAGACACTGGGGTGTGAGAGGGGAAAGGTGCCTTGGAACAGACTGGACACCCGTAATGCAGTGATAAAAGGAAAAAAAATAATAAATATTTTTTATTTTTTATTTTTTTTGTTTTTTCCCATTTTTTTAAATGTTCCAATCCTTTAATTTTATTTTTAGGTTTTTTTTTCCTGAGTTTCCATGCGTTTTATCTCTTACATTTAAGCTTATCATTATTATTTCATTTTCCTATTAATTGTATTTGGCTATTATATGGGCTTCATCTTCAAAAAAGTTTTAGATAACAGAAGGGTTACAATGGGGGCAACAGAGGTTCATTGGTGGGGGGTGTCTTGGATGGGAATTTCATGGGAGGAAGTTCACCTGAATATACATGAAAGATATATAAAATTGTTCAAATGATCAAAGGGTGGGGCATGGTCACAGTGGGTAATCACTCAGTGAATGAGGGAATACTGAATTCTCAGCCTGGAGAGCTCTGATACATTTTCCAAGGGAGCAGTAACAGTTCCCTGAGTGCAGGGGCAGTGTCTGGCAAAGGAGGATGGTCCACTGATGGATTGTTGTTATTGATGACTAGCCTTATGAGTCTTTGCTTTTGTAATTGAAATTTAGCCTATCTAATGTGGTGCCTAAGGGTTGCCATCTGAAAGCCTCCTTGTTGCTCAAATGTGGCCTCTCTCTAAGCCAAACTCAGCATATGAATGCTTTACCTTTCCCCCAGCATGGGACATGACTCCGGAGGAACAGCCTCCCTGTCAATGAGGGATTAATACCAAGTGCCAACTGTCAATATGACTGGAAAAATACCTTGAATAAACAGGGGAAAAGGTAAAGACAAATGAGTTCATGTGGCTAAGACAAAAGAGAGTTGGGAGGTCATCGCAGAGGTAATGCTTACGCACACATCAGTAGGATCTCTAGAATACCAAAGTGGATATCACCCCACACAGAGGGGCTCCTGAGGGCTCTGGAGACACCCAGGTCCTATATAAGGGGGGATAGCTCCAGAGATTGATGCCTTATCAGCGGGCTCTACTTTGGAATCTGTGTTCCTGAGAGTGACAGAGTTGGACTCAAATAAGTCCTCCCTGCACACGATCCATCAGTCCCTTCTATTGAAAACTATATGTGATGCTGTGGTTTGTTGGTATACTTCCAGAAATTGGAGACTGGCCTGCCCATGTGCCAGCTTTGCCTGGAATCTCAGTGGAGCTGCAACTCCTACTCTACAGCTCAATGGACTCACCGAAGCCACCTGGTGAAGAGATGATGATGGACAATGACCATCCCAGGGAATGGAGAGAGCCTGAAGCTCCAGGCAGGAAAATCCCATCCATCATATCCATGGGATAAAAGCCCCTCTCACTTGGAGGTGGAGTGGACATCACCATCTGAAACTCCTCAGAATTGGGGAAAGAGCTATGGACTAGAGTGGACTTAATGGTATTCTGCTGTAGACTTATTGTGATTCAAGCAAAGGAAGAAATTAGAAGAGTGAGGTGGAGCCAGTGGCCACTGGACACTTTTGGGGCAGGGAAGGGAAAAGCAATGATAATATAGGGGCTTTTTCAGGACTTGGAAATTATCCTGAGTGACATTACAACGACAGATATAGGCCACTTTACATCAGAATAACCAGCAGAATTGTGTGTGAGAGAGAGTGGTCTACAGTGTGAACTATGGTCTATGCTTAATGGCAAAGTCTCAGGATGTGTATATCCATTGCAGGTGATGTGCCACACTAATGAAAGATGCTTATGTGGGATGTTAAGGGAGGTGTGGGAGGTGGGGAACATGGGAATCCCTGTAATTTTTGCGTAACATTTATATAATCTATACATCTTTTAAATAAAAAAAATTTAAAAATAAAACAAACAAAGAAACAAAAAAAACCCAAAAACAAATAGTTGTCTTATTATTGATTGGTAAGAATTCCTTATGCATTCTAGAAACAAGTTCTCCATATCAGATATATGATTTTCAAATATGTTTTCCCAATCCATAGGTTGGCTTTTAAATTTCATATCGGCATTTGAAGTACGTTTTAATATTGGTGAAGTCCAGTTTATTTATTCAATGTCACTGTTAGAACTAATATTAATGAGATATTTATATATCTTCCATTCATGTAAATGAAATGCTTAATGAGAATTTGTATGCTGCCTTGTTTTATACTATAGAAATGATACTTAGATTTGACCAGTATTTTTCTGTGTGACTTAGAGGTTTAATAAGGTTTTTATTGCACTATTTATATTGAGATAAAATTTCCATACAAGAAAGTACTGAGCTTTAAATTGCACAGTTTAACATTAGGCAGCATATGTCTATTAATCTAGAAAATTGCCATTCCCATTTTTTGTCAAATACACCCACATGTAACCACTGTTCTGATTGTTGTCACTCTATTATATTTTTGCCTACTCTAGAACTTCATATAAATTGAATTAAAGTATTTGCTCATTTATGCCAATCCTCATTGTTTGTAGATATATATATATTTTTTCCATGTTATACAAATTCATATCTTTTCATTTCCCAAGAAAGTCAAGTTTGACAAATTTTATCTTTTAAACACAGAATATTGTCCATTTGCATTTAATGTAATTACAATTATTTCTCAATTTAATTTTATCTTATTGCAATTGGCTTTTGCTTTATCCCATATATTATTCCAAAATCATTTTTATACCTTTGCTGACTTCTTATGCACCAATTGAGCATTTTTTATTAATTTTTTTTAAAGAAGCTTTAGATTACATAAATGTTACATAAAAAATATAGGGAAGTCTCATATGTCCCACATCTTTTCCCTCCCACACTTCCCAACATTAACAATATTCTTCATTAGTGTGGTACATTTGTTAAAATTGGGGAACAAATATTGAAGCATTGCTGGTAACTGTGGAGTCTAGTTTACTTTATAGTTTAAACACTGTCCTGCACAATTTTGTAGGCTATGACAAATTATATAATGGCCTATATCTGACATTGCAATGTTATGCAGGAAAATTCCATGGTTCTGAAAATGCTCTGATATCAAACCTATTCTTCCCTCTCCTTCCCCTCATAACCTCTGGTGGCCACTGCCTACAAATTAATCATAAAAATTCTTGCATTGATAGAATAATAATAGTCTATAATAAAAGAATAATGTCTATTTTATTCCATTGTTTTTTCCTCAGTCTTGAGGATCTGGGTATGATAATGCCACTCTGTTTCTGAGAGGGAGCTTAGATATAATGGGACAAATTGATGGAACTATCTTGCTTGCATTTGTAGACACACTCTGTTCCTTGAGAAGAGCATTGTCTATCATCATTCCCTTGTTAGTTGTCCTGGGTGAGTCCATTGAACTGGAGAGCAGGTATTGCAGGTCTGCTGAGATTCAGTGCTCAAATGCTAAATGAACAGACCAAAAATTTAAGTCTTTGGGATATATACATAACAAATATAATAGTAATTATGCATTCAAATAAAAGGGGCAGGAGAGCCATGTGGAGGGAAACTAAAAATGATTAAAACTCTGTAGAACTGGGGAGCATAAATTCCAAAGTAAGGCCTAATGACAGGGCGCCAAATTCCTGAGTGTGTCTGCCTTGCTTATAGTGTCTGGATGTCTCTAGATCCCTATGGAGACCTGCTATTTGAGGCACTGTTTACTGTGGCAGTAAATGAGGTCCTGCTTAGATGTGCAAAAGCATAAACTCTGGCCTAATCTCCAGACACACCTTGAAATCTCTTAACCATAAAAACATAATTGTATTTACCATTTCCCCTTTTTGTCAAGGTCTTTTTCCAGGTGCATTGGTAGTTTGCACATGGTAGAGATGAGAGAGGCTCATCTCTGGGAATCATGTCCCATGCTGGGTGAATACAGTGCATTTTTATGCTGAGTTTAGCTTAGAGAGAGGTCATATTTGAGCAACAAGGAGGCTTTCAGGAGGTGACTTTTAGGCAGTATACAATACTAGCCTAAGTTTCAATTTCACAGAAAAGTTTCACAAGTAGAAACAACAACATCAAGAGCCTAGCATAGTGGTCTGTGTTCCTTCACTAGGCACTGCCCTTGTACTAAAGGGATTCTTGCCATCCTATTATAGAATGCTGTAGTAGTATTCATGATGGGAATTCAATATTCTTTCAGTTATTGTGTTGGTCTCCACCCAACAACGTAATACCCCATGAACATTTGAACATATTCATATGCCTTAGAGGCATGTCCCAGTTGAACCCATCCCCATGCTTCCCCACATCATTGACACCCCACAGTAGCAATCCTCCCCTGCCACATTTGTGATCTTTCTGTGTTCCAAAACTTCTCCAAAAACAAATCCAACAAAATAACCAAATAAAATTAATAAGAAAATGAAATAATAATAGTTTAAATATGACAAATAAAATTTTAAAAATAATAAAATGGAAATAATAAATTTTTTTAGACATTGTGCTTAGCATTACTGTAAAATTGGTTGTCTTGTATGTACAGTGATATTTTCTTCTGTATATTCCCTCAGTGACTTATTTATTTCATTTTCTCTTCAAAGAAACTTTAGTTTACAGAAAAGATACATAGAAAGTATAGGTGATTCTCATATCCTGAATACCATCCCCTTCTCCATTCTCCCCTATTAATAGCATTTTTCATACAGATGGTACATTTGTTACTCCTGATGTATAAATATTGAAGCATTGCTAATAACCATGGTTAAAAGTTTGCATTGTTTTATATTTTTGACATACACTTTTATAGGATTTTACAAAATTTAAAATGGCCTGTATTTGTTATTGCAAGATCATGGAGAACAATTCTAATTCCCTAAAAATGCTTTATATTCCATCTATTTAACACCACCCCCACAACTTATGGTAACTGCTAAGCTTCAATTTTTGAAGAAGAAAATTCATAGTTACTTGCAATAATATTGAAGGTTTGACATATTTTTGTTTTTTTTAAATTAGGCACTGTCCATGTTCTCAAGGGATTTTTGTCCCTGTAATTGAAAACATAGCAGCACCACCCAGGATGTGAATTTAATATTTCTTGTTATTGTGTGGGTCTTTACCCACTGAGATAACATACTATGACAACTATTCCACAGAAGCCTGCCCCAGGTTCACTCTATTCCATATAGCCCTTACATACAACACCCTACACCAGTAAGGCTCCCCTGCCATATTTGACAAAAGAATATTTCCAAAATGTTAGGTTTAACCACAGACTTGCAAATCCATAGAGCTAATAGGCTCCTTCCTCAAACCCTCTCCCTGGGCCCATGGATTACTCAACCCAACCTCCCCACTACTCTCCCTCACAGACCAGCACTGCCAAAACTTGTTACATCAATGCACAACTCTTTTGTCTATGCACTGCCCAATAACATCCTTCCAACTTAACATAGATTTTGACCATATCGGCTTTGGGTTATTCTCTCGCTCTCACCTGTAATCTACCTTCCTGAATCTAGCTCTATGAGTATGCTGATTTGCTTAATTCATATCAGTGAGGTCATGAAACATTTGCCCTTCAGTGCCTGGCTTGCTTCACTCAACATAAGGTCTTCAAGATTCATCCATGTTATCACATGTGTTAGTATTGCATTCTGTCTTACAGCTGAGTAATGTTCCATTGCATGTATATACCCCAGTTTGCTTATCCATTCATCTGTTGGTGGACATTTGAATTCCTTCCAACTTTTGGCAATAGTGAATAATGCCATAAGGAACATAGGTGTGCTTCTGAATGGAATTGCTGGATCATATGCAGTTCTACATTTAGCTTCCTGAGGAACCACCAAACAGTCCTATACAAAGGCTGCACAATTCCATATTCTCAGTAGAAGCAGATAAATTTTCCCTTTCCTCCACATCCTCTCCAACACTTATAGTCCTGTTTTTTTCTTAAAGAGATGATAAATCATTGTACTTTTGATTTGCTTTTCCCTAATAGCTAGTGATATTGAGCATCTTTTCATGAGCTTTTTAAGGATTTATATTTCTTCTATGGAAAAGTGTAGATTCAAATCTCTTGCTTATTTTTAAAATGGGTTGTTTATATTTTCTTTTTAGATGTAGGAATTTTTATATACACTGGATATTAGATGCCTATCAGATAGATGTTTACCACATATTTTCTCCCCTTGCATAGGCATCTTATAGTTTCTTGACAAGCTCCTTTGAAGCACAAATGTTTTTAATTTTCAGTACATCCTGCTTGTCTATTTTTTTCTTTCCTCTCTCATGCTTTTAGTGTAAAGTTTATGAAATCATTTCCAACTACCAGATCTTGTAGATGCTTCTCTACATTATTGGTGTGGGGCCTGTCGAGATATCCCTTCGAAAGTAAAGGATAAGCTGTTGCACCTGGCCCCTCCTACGACCAAAAAGGAGGCACAACACTTAGTTGGCCTCTTTGGATTTTGGAGACAACACATTCCTCATTTGGGTGTGTTACTGTGGCCCATTTACCAAGTGACCAAGAAAGCTGCTCATTTTGATTGGGGACTGGAACCAGAGGAAGCCCTGCGACATGTCCAGGCTGCTGTGAAAGCTGCACTGCCACTTGAACCATATGATCCAGCAGATCCAATGGTGCTGGAAGTTTCAGTGGCAAATAGAGATGCTGTCTGGAGCCTTTGGCAGGCCCCTATAGGGGAATCACAACGCAGACCCTTAGGATTTTGGAGCAAAGCCTTGCCATCCTCTGCAGATAACTACTCCCCTTTTGAGAAGCAGCTTTTGGCTTGCTACTGGGCCTTAGTAGAGACTGAACACTTAACCATGGGCCATCAAGTTACCATGAGACCTGAGTTGCCTATCATGAGCTGGGTATTGTCTGACCCACCAAACCATAAAGTTGGGCGTGCACAGCAGCACTCCATAATAAAGTGGAAGTGGTATATACGAGATAGGGCTCAAGCAGGTCCTGAAGGCACAAGTAAGTTACATGAAGAAGTGGCCCGAATGCCCATGGTCACCACCCCTGCCGTGTTACCTTCTCTTTCCCAGCCCACAGCTTTGACCTCTTGGGGAGTCCCTTACAATCAGTTGACTGAGGATGAGAAAACTCGGGCCTGGTTTACAGATGTTTCTGCACGATATGCAGGTACCACTCGAAAGTGGACAGCTGCGGCACTGCAGCCCTTTTCTGGGACATCCTTGAAGGATAGTGGTGAGGGCAAATCCTCCCAGTGGGCAGAGATTTGAGCAGTGCATCTAGTTGTTCATTTTGCTTGGAGGAAGAAATGGCCAGAGGTGCGTTTGTACACTGATTCATGGGCTGTTGCCAATGGTTTGGCTGGATGGTCAGGGACCTGGAAGGAACATGATTGGAAAATTGGTGACAAGGAGGTCTGGGGAAGAGCTATGTGGATAGATCTTTCTGAGTGGGCAAAAAACATGAACATATTTGTGTCCCACATGAATGCTCACCAGAGGGTGACTTCGGCAGAGGAAGAGTTTAATAATCAAGTGGATAAGATGACCCGCTCTGTGGCTAATGCTCAGCCTCTTTCCCCAGCCACTCCTGTCATTGCCCAATGGGCTCATGAACAAAGTGGCCATGGAGGTAGGGATGGAGGTTATGCATGGGCTCAGCAACATGGACTTACACTCAACAAGGCTGACTTGGCTACAGCCACTGCTGAATGCCCAATCTGCCAGCAGCAGAGACCCACACTTAGCCCCAGATATGGCACCATTCCTCGAGGTCACCAGCCTGCTACCTGGTGGCAGGTGGACTACATTGGGCCACTTCCATCATGGAAGGGGCAGCGATTTGTTTTAACTGGAATAGACACATACTCTGGGTATGGGTTTGCATTTCCGGCACACAATGCTTCTTCCAAAACTACCATCATGGACTTACTGAATGTCTTATCTACCACCATGGCATTGCACACAGCATTGCTTCTGATCAAGGAACCCATTTCACAGCAAATGATGTGCGGGAATGGGCACATGCCCATGGAATTCACTGGTCTTACCATGTTCCCCATCACCCTGAAGCAGCTGGATTAATAGAACGGTGGAATGGCCTTTTGAAGACTCAATTACGGCACCAACTAGGTGGCAATACCTTGCAGGGCTGGGGCAATGTTCTCCAGGACGCTGTGTATGCTCTGAATCAGCGTCCTCTCTATGGTGCTGTTTCTCCCATAGCCAGGATTCATGGGTCCAGGAATCAAGGGGTGGAAATGGTAGTGGCACCACTCACTATTACCCCTAGTGACCCACTAGGAAAATTTTTGCTTCCTGTCCCTGAAACCTTAAGCTCTGCTGGTCTACAGGTTTTAGTCCCAAGAGGAGGAGTGCTGCAACCTGGGAACATAACAGTGATTCCATTGAACTGGAAGTTAAGACTGCCACCTGGCCACTTTGGGCTCCTCTTACCTGTGAATCAACAGGCAAAGAAGGGAATTACTGTACTGGCTGGGGTTATTGATCCTTACTATCAAGGGGAAATAGGACTACATCTACATAATGGGGGTAAAGAAGAGTTTGCCTGGAATGCAGGAGATCCTCTAGGGTGTCTCCTAGTCCTGCCATGCCCTGTGATTAAAGTCAATGGAAAATTGCAACAAACCAATTCAAGCAGGACTAACAATGGCCCAGAATCTTCTGGAATGAAAGTTTGGGTCACCCCACCAGGCAAAGAACCACGGCCAGCTGAAGTGCTTGCTGAAGGTAATGGGAACATGGAATGGGTAGTGGAAGAAGGTAGTGATAAATATGAACTTCGACCACGTGACCAGTTACAGAAACGAGGACTGTAATGGTCATGAACCCTTCTTCCATGTTTCATTATGAGTATGATTGTATATGTACACAAAATGAATTTCTTTGTTTTCTTCCCCAATCTTTTCCCCTATCATGAAAAGTTGTATTAATCCCACATCATAATATTTAATGATGTCGAGTTTAAGAGTGACTATCATCCAAGGACTTGCACCCTGTTCTGTAGGGAATTAATGCGTTTCCGGTTGTATGCAGGGGAGTTGAACATTGTTAGGCGGAAATATATATATATACTTGTCTGTTATTGTTTTTACTTAGAGACTAAGTATGGTTTAGAGTAATGTGTATGATTGCCGAGTTGACAAGGGTGGACTGTGATGGTTAGGCTAATGTGTCAACTCGGCCAAGTAGTTGTGTCCAGGTGTTTGTTCCAGCAAGCACTGGGCTAATTGTAATACAAGAGCATTTATGGACTTCAATCACCAGTGAGTTTACTGCGTGGATGGCTGATTACATCTGCATCAATCAGGGAGATTACATTATCAATGGGTGGTGCTTTTACCCAATCAGTTGAATGACTTAAAAGTGGAAGTGATTTCAACATTCAGGGAGAATTTCCCAGCTCATCGTTGGACAGGCAACTTCTCCCAGAGACTCATCAACGACCTTCCATGGGGCTTTCATCGGAGCCCCTGGTTTGCAGCTTGCCTGAGGAACCTGGACTTGTGAGTCCCCACGGTCGCGTGAGAGACTCTTTTAGAGTTCCATATTATTCACAGATATCTCCTGCTGATTCTGTTTCCCGAGAGAACCCTGACTAATACAATTATCTTCTAGGAGCTTTATGGTCTTGGCTTTTATATTTAAATCTATGATCCATGTTGAATTATTTTTTGTATAGGACATGATACGGGGATCTTCTCTCATTCTTCTAGGTATGGATATCCAGTTCTCCAAACAATATTGGTTGAAGAAGCCATTCTCTTCCAGTTGATTGGGCATGGAGACCTTGTTGAATATCAGTTGACAATATACGCACGGATCTATATCAGAGCTCTCAGTTCTGTAATTAGCCAGTATGTCTATTCTTGTGCCAATACCATGCAGTTTTGACCACTATGGCTTTGTAGTGTACTTTAAAGTCAGGTAGTGTGATTCCTCCAATTTCTTTTTTCTTTTGCATTATGTCTTTGGCTATTTGCAGCCCTTTGCCCTTACAAAAAATTTCATAATTAGCTTTTCCAATTCAGTAAACAATGCTGTGGTAATTTTTATAAGCATGGCATTAAATCTGTAAATCAATTTGTGTAGGAAAAAATGCAGAAAAGGCATTTGACAAGATATACTCTCTTTTCATCATTAAAAAAATCCTTCAAAAGATAGGGATAGATGTAAACTTTTTCAAAATGATAAAGTTTATATATGAAAAACTCACATCAAACATTCTATTCAATGGTGAAATGCTGATGGATTTCCCTCTAATATCTGGAACAAGACAAGGATGCCCATTGTCACTGCTCTTATTTTACATTGTGTTAGAAGTACTTGCTCAAGCACTTAGGCAAGAAAAAGAGATATAATAAAAGCATAAAAATTTGAAAGGAAGAATTAAATTTTCATTATTTGCAGATGACTTGATGCTATACATAGAAAGCACTGAGAAATTTAAACAAAGCTTCTAGAGCTGAAAAAAAAATCTGTAAAGTGGCACAATATAAGATCAACATGCCAAATTCAATAGCATTTTTGTACACCAGTAATGAGCAATGTGAGGTGGAAACCAAGAAAAAAATTGATTTACTATACCAATTAAAAAATCAAATACCTAAGAATAATCTTATCTAAAGGTGTAAAGGACTTGTACACAAAAAAATTACACAACCTTGTTAAATAAAATCAAAGAAGACTTAAAAAATGGAAATATAATCTCTGTTCATGGATTGGAACACTAAACATCCTTAAATTCTGGATTGGTGATGTCCACTCCACCTATAATTGAGAGGGGGATTTGATCTCATGCAGCCAAGGGATGGGACTCCCTTGCTTACAGTTGTAGGCTCTCTCCTATCTGTGGTATGTTGGTTGTCAATCCTCACCTCCTTGTTAGTTGTCCTGGGTGAGTCCAATGAACAGGAGAGTAGTTGATGCAACTCCACTGAGACTCTGGGCCCAACTGGCATATAGACAGCTCAAAGATTCCAGTCACTTGGACTTACATCTACAAGTTCCAGCACCAAGTATAGACTTAAATAGAAGAGACAGATGAGTTATGTGTAGGTAAGCCAAAATTGAGTCCACATCTGTCACCCTGAGGAGCAAAAACTCCAATGTAGGGCCCAATGACAAGGGACCAATCTCTGGAGCTCTTTGTCCTGACCATAGGACCTAGATGTATCCAAAGCCCTCAGGAGACCCATTAATTGGAGTAGTATCCACTTTGGCATTCTATGAGATCCTCTTGAGATGTGCATAAGCATGTCCTCTGGGATGACCTCCCCTCTCACTTCGAACTCTCTTAGCCATATAAACTCATTTGTCTTTCCTTTTCTCCCTTTTATTCAAGGTCTTTTTCCAATTGCATTGCTAGTTGGTGTTTAGTAGTAATCCTTCAGTGTCAGGGAGGCTCATATCTGGGAGTCATGCCCCATGCTGGGGGAAGGTAATGCATTTATATGCTGAGTTTGACTTAGAGAGGGACCACTTTTAAGCAACAAGGAGGCTCTCAGGAGGCAACTCTTAGGCACACCAAAACACTAGGCTAGTTTCAATTTCAAGAGCAAAGTCTCATAAGCATAGTCATCAATATCAAGGGCCCATCAGTGGATCACCCTCCTTGGTCAATCACTGCCTCTGCACTTGGGGGACTGTTGCTGCTTCATTATAGAATATGGCAAAGCTCTCCAAGATGAGAATTCAATATTCTCTTGGTTATTGTGCGATTCTCCACTCACTGTGGCAATACCTCGTAAACATTTGATCATATTTATATACCTTATATGTATGCCCAGAACTTCCTCCCATGTATCCCCATCACTGACACCCCACAACAATGATCCTCCCCTGCCCCACTTGTTACCCTTCTGTGAACCAAAGCTTCTGTAAAAATATTACAATAAAATAGCCAAATATAATTAATAGGAATATGAAATAATAATGATAGGTTTAAATATAAGAAATAAAATACATAAAAATAAAAAAAAATAAAACAAAATTGAAAGATTGGGATTATAAAACATAATGAAAAATAGATAAAAATTTTTTTGACATTTTCCCTTTCATCACTGTAATATCTGATGTCTTTTACGTACAGTGACATTTTCTTCCATTTTTTTCCCCAGTGACTTCCAAAAGGAAGTTTTGTTTTCAAAGATGTTTAAGGTTTCAGTAAAATCAAATACAGAATACAGGGGACTCCCGTATACCCAACATCCTCCCTCTTTTACCCCTTCCCATATTAATACCTTTTTTTTTAATGTGGGATGTACCTTTGTTGAAAGTGATATACAAATAGTGACACATAGCTACTAACCATGGTCAACGGTTTACATTATGCTTTACATGCATAATGAATTTACATGCTGACTTTAGACCTTACACTTTTATAAATGTTGATGATATTTAACATGGCCTGTGTCCACCATTGCAAGATCATGTAGAACACTTCTAATGTCCACTAAATATTCCTTATTCCATCTAGTTTATTCCTCCCTCCCTCTCCCCTCAGGGCTTACACTGACCCTCCAGCTTCACTCCTTAGATGACAAGTTTTATAGTTACTTGCAACAACACTGAAGTCTTGACACACTGATTTGTCCTCCCCTATTAGGAACTGCCCATGCCCTCGAGAGACACCCTTCCTTCTTTTTGTGAACATATCGGTCCTCCTAGGTATGGGATTCTAATTCCTTCCTGCTCATTTTGTGGGTCTCCACCCACTGATACAATATATTGTGACAAAAGTATCACTCACACACTCTCTAGAAGCCTGCTCCAGGTGCTCCCTGCCCTGAATGCCCCCCGCCCATCCAACACCCTAAACCATTATCCTTCCTTGTCATATTGCCATTATAACATCTCCAAGTTTTTACTTTCAACCACATACCTACCAATCAGGTTTGGGGAATGAAATATGGACTAGAGTAGGCTTACTGCTCTTCTACTATAGATACATTATGATTCTAGGAAAGGAAGAAATTACATCATTGAGGTGGAGACAGTGGTTACTGGCAGCTCTGGAGGCAGGGAGAGGGAAGAACAGTTGTAATATGGGGGCTTTTTCAGGCCTTGAGAATCATCCTGAATGACATTGCAATGAGAGATATAGACCGTTTTATATCATCCATAACATGCAGAACTGTGTGGGAGAGAGTGTAGACTACAATGTGAACTATGATCCATGATCAGTGGCAATGCCCCAGAATGTGTTTGTCAATTGCAATGAATGTGCCACAGCAATGAATGATATTTATGTGGGAGGGTGTGGGAGTGTGGGGACTGGGGCATATGGGAATCCCTATATTTTTTGTGTAACATTTATGTAAGCTAAGTATCTTTTAAAATTTTTTTAAAAATAAAAATTAAGAATAGCTTTTAAGCACCATTAGATGCTTGTCCTACCCAAATTGATGTACAAATTTAACACAATCCAAATAAAAATTAAAACAGCATTTTTCTTACTTAATTGGAAAAGCTAACGATGAAATTTGATTGAGAAATTTTTTTGTTATAGCTTTTATTGGATCTATTATATATATATTTCATTCATCTTATTTGCTAAAACTGGGTTCGGCAGAGGACTCTTGCAGGGTGATTAATTGATGATCACCATCAGTCTGAAAATCTCCATAGGGACCTAAAAGGGAAGTCTTTTCCTGTTTTTTTTTTTTTTTTTTTTTTAGCCATAGTACATATTTTATTCTTTTTTATTTTTATTTTTATTTTTTATTGTGGGTAAAAATAAAATTTTTCACAATACATACCAACATTTGTAAAATGATATATAAATATATATGCATATATGTGCATTTGCTTACAAAAATGTTATATATATATATTTTTTTTTAAGGTGCTTAGTTTACCTAAATATTACATGGAAACTACAGGGATTCCCATGTTCCCCACCTCCCACACCTCCCACAACATCCACACAAACATCTCCCACAAGTGTGGCCCATCACCCTCAAAGGACCTACACATCCTGGGTCCTGGCCATCAACCATAGACCACAGTTCACATCGTAGACCACACTCTCTCCCACACAGTTCTGAATGGTGTGTGCTGATTTAAAGTGGCCTACATCCGTTGCCACAACGGCGCTCAGGACAAACCCCAAGTCCCAAAAAAGCCCTGTATTTTAACTGCATATCCCATCCCTGCCCTGAAAGGGTTCATCGGCCACCAGCTCCGCCTCACTGATATAATTTCTTCCATATGTGTACAACAGAATACCATTAAGTCCACTCTAGTTCATAGTTCTTCCCCCAATCTTGGGGGGACTGGGATGGTGATGTTCACTCCACCTCCAAGAGAGAGAGGGCTTATATCTCATGGATATGGTGGGTGGGATTATCCTGCCTGCAGATGCAGGCCCTCTCCATTACCTGGGATGGCCGTTGCCCATCGTTGTCTCCTCACCAGGTAACTTGGATGAGTCCATTGAGCTGTAGGGTAGGAGTTGCAGCTCCACCGAGATTCCACTCACACCTGGCACATAGGTAGGCTGGAGGCTCCAGTCTCTCGAAGTATACCTAAAAACTCCAGCATCACATATAGCTTTGAATAGAAGGGACGGATGAACCATGTGTAGGGAGGACTTATTTGAGTCCAAATCTGTCACTCTCAGGAGCACAGATTCCAAAATAGAGCCCACTGATAAGGCGTCAGTCTCTGGGGCTATCCCCCTTATATAGGACCTGGGTGTCTCCAGAGCCCTCAGGAGTCCCTCTGTGTGGGGTGATATGCACTTGGATGTTCTATGAGATCCTACTGAGGTGTGCATAAGCGTTACCTCTGGGAGGTCTCCTGACTCTCTTTGAAGTCTCTTAGCCATATGAACTCATTTGTCTTTACCTTTTTCCCCTTTTATTCAAGGACTTTTTCCAGTCGTGTTGCCAATTGGCACTTGATATTAATCCCTCGTTGCCAGGGAGGCTCATCCCTGGGAGTCATGTCCCACATTGGGGGAAGGTAATGCATTCATATGCTGAGTTTTGCTTAGAGAGAGGCCTCATTTGTGCAACAAGGAGGCTCTCAGGTGGCAACTCTTAGGCACCCCATAACAGTAAGCTAAGTTTCATTTACAAGACCAAAGACTCATAAAGGTAGTCATCAATAACAAGAACTCATCAGTGGGCCATCCTCTTTTGCCAGACACTGTCCCTGCACTCAGGGGAGTGTTGCTGCTCCCTTGGAGAAGGTGGCAGAGCTCTCCAGAATAGGAATTCAGATTCCATCATTTATTGAGTGATTGTCCACCTACCATGACCATGCTCCATCCTTTGATCATTTGAACAATTTTGTATATCTTTCATGTACTTTCAGATGAACTTACTCCCATGAATGCCCCCTCCCAGACAACCACCACCAATAATCCCCTGCATCACCCATTGTAACCGTTCTGTAATCTAAATCTTCCTTGAACATGTAGCCCATATAATAATCAAATACATTTAATAGTAAAAAGAAACAACAATGATAAGTTACATGCAAGGGACAAACATAAGGAAAATCAGAAAACAAACAAACAAACAAACAAAAAACAAAACAAAATATAATTAGCGGTTTGGGACATTCAAAAAAATGGAAAAAAACAAAAACAAAAGAAATGCCTTTAAAAAAAAAATTCTGTTTTTCCTTTTATCACTGTGTTATCGGATGCCCGGTATGCCGTGACACCTTCCCCTTCTCAATCCCCAGTGTCTCCCAAATTTTCATTTAATTTTCAAAGAAGTTTTAGGTCACAGCAAAGTCACACATGGAATATCAGAGACTCCCAGACACCAAACCACCCCACGTTCCCCACCCTATAATAAAACTCTTTTTTTTTGATGTTAGCATTGTTATAACTATTATACAGATAGCAAAAAAATAGCAACTAAACATTGACAATGGTTTACAGTATAGTTTACAATTTAGACACTACTGTTTAATAAGTTTTGATGATATTTACCATGTCCTGTGTCCATTACTGTAAAGTAATGAAAAACCTTTCCCATGACCACTAAACACCCCATTAGATCTTAACTGTTCCTTTCTCCCCACCCCCCTCGGGCATATGACACTCCCCTGTCTTGACTCATGGAATGTCAAAATTCATAGTTGGATGCCCTGAGTATTTGAACCTGCCCTTCCTAATCTACACACCTGTCAATGCTGCACCACCAAACCCAGTAATATCATTACCCAACTGTTCTATCCTTCAATATATAACTATATTCTATCCCTTTACCATAGATTATGTCCATATGGGTGATGGCTCAAAGCCTGCTCTTCTCTTTCTCTCCCTTGTTAACCTATCTTTCAGACAATGGTTCTCAGATACTGGTCCCTTTCCTCAGATCAAATCAGTGAGGTCATATACTGTTCATCCTTCAGTGCCTGGCTTGCTTCAGTTAACATAAGGTCTTCAAGATTCATCCATGTTATTCCACGTGTTAGCACTTTATTCCTTCTTACAGCTGAGTAATATTCCATTGTATGTATGTACCACATTTTGTTTATCCATTCATCTGTTGATGGGCACCTGGGCTGATTCCAACTTTTGGCAATGGTGAACAATGCAGCTATGAACATTGGTGTGCATATATATGTTTGTGTCTTTGCTTTCAGTTCTTCTGGGTATATACCCAGCAGTGGAATTGCTGGATCATACAGGAGATCTATTGTTAGTTTTCTGAGGAACCGCCAAACTGTCCTCCACAGTGGCTGGATCATACCACAGTCCCACCAGCAGTGGATGAGAGTTCCTCCTCCTCCACATCCTCTCCAACATTTAGTGTCTGCTGTTTTTTTAATAGCTGCCATTCTGATGGGTGAACGATGGTGTCTCACTGTAGTTTTGATTTTCATTTCCCTGATGGCAAGCGATGTTGAGTATTTTTTCATGTGGTTTTTAGCCATTTGTATTTCTTCCTTGGAGAAGTGTCTTTTCAGGTCACTTGCCCATTTTTTAAATGGGTTGTTTGTCTTTTTATTTTCAAGGTGTAGGATTTCATTATATATACAGAATATTAGGTTCCTATCAGATATATGGTTGCCGAATATTTTCTCCCATTGGGTAGGCTGCCTTTTTATTTTCTTAATAACAACTTTTGAGGTGCAGAAGTTTTTTATTTTGATAAGATCCCATTTATCTATTTCTTCTCTTGCTGCTCGTGCTTTGGCTGTGAAGTTCATGAAAACATGTCCTATTACAAGGTCCTGTAGATGCTTCCCTACATTATCTTCCAAGGTCTTTATGGTTTTTGCTCTTATATTTAGATCTTTGATCCATCTTGAGTTGATTTTTTTATAAGGTGTGAGATGGTATTCTTCTCTCATTCTTTTGGATATGGATATCCAGTTCTCCAAGCACCACTTTTTAAAGAGGCCATTCTCTCCCAACTGATTGGGCTTCGTGGCCTTGTCAAATATCAGATAACTGTATATGCAAATATCTATATCAGAATCTCAATTCGATTCCATTGGTCAGTGGGTCTATCCTTGTGCCAATATCACACAGTTTTGATCATTGTAGCTTTGTAGTATGTTTTAAAGTCAGGTAGTGTGATACCTCCAACTTTATTTTTCTTTTTCAATATGTATTTGGCAATTCGGGGCTTCTTGCCTCTCCAAATGTATTTTGTGGTTAGTTTTTCCGGTTCCTTAAAAAATACAGTGTTGACTTTTATTGGGATTGCATTAAATCTGTATAATAGTTTGGGTAGCATAGACATCTTGATGATGTTTAGTCTTCCTATCCATGAACAGGGAATATTTTTCCATTTATTTAAGTCTTCTTTGATTTCCTTTAACAGTGTTGTGTAGTTTTCTGTATATAAATCCTTTACATCTTTAGTTAAATTTATTCCTAGGTATTTCAGTCTTTTTGTTACTATTGTAAATGGTATTTTTTTCCTGATTTCCTCCTCAGTTTGCTCGATATTGGTGTACAGAAATGCTACTGATTTTTGAGCATTGAGATATAGCTTGCAACATTACTGAACTCCTTTATAAGTTCTAGAAGCCTTGTTGTAGATTTCTTAGGGCTTTCTATGTATAGGATTATATCATCTGCAAATAATGAAATTTTTACTTCTTCTTTTCCAATCTGGATGCCTTTTATGTCCTTTTCTTGCCTCAGTGCTCACGCAAGCACTTCTAAGGCAATTTTAAATAGGAGTGGTGATAGTGGGCATCCTTGTCTAGTTCCCGATCTCAGAGGGAAGGCTTTTAGGATTTCACCATTGAAAATAATGTTAACTTTGGGTTTTTCATATATACTCTTTATATTATTCAGAAAGTTTCCATCTATTACTATCTTTTGTAGTGTTTTTATGAGGAAAGAGTGCTGTATTTTGTCAAATGCTTTTTCTGCATCTATAGAGATCATCATGAAGTTTTTTTCTTTCAATCTTTTTATATGATGTATTACATTGATTAATTTTCTTATATGGAACCTTCCTTGCATACCCGGGATGAAACCCACTTGGTCTTGGTGTATAATCCTTTTGATATGTTGTTTAATGCGATTAGCAAGTATTTTGTTGAGGATTTTAACATCTAGGTTCATTAGAGAAATTGGTCTGTAATTTTCATTTCTTGTGGTATCTTCATTTGGTTTTGGTATTAGGGTAATGTTGGCATTATAGATTGAGTTAGGCAATATTTCTTCTACTTCTATTTTTTGAGAAGAGCTTATGTAGAATTGGTGTTAGCTCTTTCCAGAATGTTTAGTAGAATTCAGCTGTGAAGCCATCTGGTCCTGGGCTCTTCTTAGTTGGGAGGTTTTTGATGACTGAGTCTAACTCTTTACTTGTAATTGGACTGTTGAGTTCATCTATTTCTTCTTTCATCAATGTAGGCTGTTTGTGAGTTTCTAGAAACTTGTCCATTTCCTCTAAATTATCATTCTTTTTGGCATATAATTTTTCAAAGTATCCTTTTATTATACTCTTTATTTCTGTGTGGTCATTAGTGATATCCCCTTACTCATTCCTTATTTTATGTATTTGCATCTGTTTTCTCTTTTCCTTTGTTAGTCTGGCTAAGGGTTTGTCAATTTTATTGATATTCTCAAAGAACCAGCTTTTGGTTTTGTTTATTGTTTCCAGTGCTTTCTTATTCTCTATTTTGTTTAGTCTGCTCTAATCTTTGTTATTTCCTGCTTTCTACTTCCTTTAGGATTAGATTGTTGTTGTTTTTCCAATTCCTCCAAGTGTGCAGTTAGGTCTTCAATTTTAGCTCTTTCTTCTTTTTTAATATATGAATTTATGGCTATGAACTTCCCTCTCAGGACTGCTTTTGCTGCATCCCATAGGTTTTGATATGTTGTGTTGTCATTTTCATTAATTTCAAGGTAGTTACTGATTTCTTTTGAGATTTCCTCTTTGACCCACTATTTGTCTAAGAGTGTGTTGTTTAACTTCCATATCCTTGTGCGTAACCTGTTTCTCTGGCCCGTAGTGATTTCCAATTTCATTCCGTTGTGGTCAGAGAAATTACTTTGTATAATCTCAATCTTTCTGACTTCATTGAGAGTTCCTGGGTTGTTTTGTTGTTGTTTTGTCTCTTGTTTACTGTATTTTACCTTTCTTTGCTACCTAAATTTCTTTTCCTTATTTTTTTCAACCTACTTTGTTTCTTTTTTCCTTTATTTTTCTATTTTCTGTCTTCTGTTGCTTTTCTTTCATTCTACCACTACTTGTTCGATCTACATATTTTCATTTTTCTCACGTTTACTTTATTTTCTTTTTTCTCTTCTTATTTTCTCAGTCTATTAATTCATTCTATTTTTTCTATATTTTGTTTTTTGTTTCAGTTTTTTTCTATTCCAACTTTTTATTTCATATTCCTTGGGATTTTTATGCTATTTACACATTATTTATTTTCCTAGATTTTGTAGAGTTCCTATTCTACCTTTCATTATTTTTTTGCTAGTATACTTTTTCTCTTCTTATCTGTTTCCTTTTATGTAGTCCTAATTTTTTTTGCCTTGGAAAAATAGGTAACTGTAAGGATATAAAATAAGAAGAATCAAGTGTCAAAAAAGGACCTTACCACATTCGAAAAAAAAACAAACAAACAACCCAACAATATCAAACTCTAGAACAGAAAGATCAGTTAATCAAATAAATAAGCCCATCAAGATATTCAGA
This sequence comes from Tolypeutes matacus, assembly GCA_026826555.1. NCBI lineage: Eukaryota > Metazoa > Chordata > Mammalia > Cingulata > Chlamyphoridae > Tolypeutes > Tolypeutes matacus. Next base: position 108,417 of record JAKSZT010038317.1, read on the forward strand.
TGCCTAGGCAAAATCAAATATTACAGCCCATACTAAAAATACAGAAAGACATGACCCTGTATAATGAACAAACTGAAAAATAGGAGGAGATACTTAATGTGGAAAAACTACTCAAGGATGTCCAACAAATAGCATGAATCATGAATCAATATAATGAAGAGAAGGAAGAGAAAAAGAATATCAAGAAAACACGGTGGGAACATACTGATGAAATTGTAATATTATATGAAAAGATAACAGTTCTGATGGTGATGAATAGCACAAGGTGAAATATCAAAAATATACTGTATTACATCTGTAAGGGTGATGGTTCAAAACCTTCTCTTCTCTTTCTATTTCTTGCAAACCTATCTTGCAGACAATAGCTCTCTGAGACTGCTCAATTTCCTTAATTCATATCAGTGAGGTCATGTACTGTTCATCCTTCAATTCCTGGCTTGCTTCACTCAACATAAGGTCTTCAAGATTCATCCATGTTATCCTGTGTGTTAGCACTTTATTCCTTCTTACAGCTGAGTAATATTTCATTTTATGTATGTACCACATTTTGTTTATTCATTTATCTGTTGATGGGCAACTGGTTTGAATCCAACTTTTGGCAATAGTGAACAATGCCGCTATGAACATTGTTGTGCATATATCTGTTCATGTCTTTGCTTTCAGTTTTTCAGGGTATATACCCAGCAGTGAAATTGTTGGATCACATGGAAGTTCTATAGTTAGTTTATTGAAGAACTACCAAACTGTCCTCCGTAGTGGCTGGATAATTCTACAATCTCTCCAGCAGTGGATGAGGGTTACCATTCCTCCACGTCCTTACCAACACTTATAGTCTGCTGTTTTTTTAATAGCCACCATTCTAATTGATGTAAGATGGTATCTCATTGTAATTTTGATTTGCATTTCCTAATAGCGAACTTTGTCGAGCATCTTTTCATGCACTTTTTAGCCTTTTGCAATTCTTCCTCAGAGCAGTGTCTTTTCAGGTCACTTGCCCATTTTTAAAATGGGTTGTTTGTCATTTTATTTTTGCGGTGTAGGATTTCTTTATATATGCTAGATATTAGGCTCCTATAAGATATATGTTTGCCAAATATTTTCTTCCATTGAGTAGGCTGCCTTTTTAGTTTCTTGATAATGTCATGTGAGATGCAGAAATTTTTAGTTTTGAGGAGATCCCATTTATCTATTTTATATTTTGCTGCTTATGCTTTGGGTGTGAAGTTCATGAAACCATTTCCTATTAAAAGGTCCTGTAGATGTTTCCCTACATTATCTTCCAAGGTCTTTATGGCCTTGGCTCTTATATTTCAGACTTTGATCCATCTGGAGTTGATTTTTATATAAGTTGTGAGATGGTTTTCCTTTCTCATTTTTTGGATATGGATATCCAATTCTCCAAGCACCATTTGTTGAAGAGGCCATTCTCTCCCAACTGAGTGTGCTTGCTGGCCTTGTTGAATATCAGATGACTGTATATGTGAGGATCTATATTAGAGCTCCCCATTCGGTTTCATTGGTCAGTATGTCTATCCTTGTGCCAATACCATGCAGTTTTGACCACTGTAGATTTGTAGTATGTTTTGAGGTCAGTTAGTTTAATACTTCCAACTTCATTTTTCATTTTCAATATGTCTTTGGCTATTTGGGGCCTCTTACCCTTCCAAATAAAATTTGTAGTTAGTTTTTCCAATTCATTAAAAAACACAGTGTTGATTTTAATAGGGATCGCATTAAATCTGTAGATTAGTTTGGGTAGGATAGACATCGTGATGAGGTTTAGTCTTCCAATTCATGAACTAGGGAATATTCTTCCATTTATTTAAGTCTTCTTTGATTTCCTTTAACAGTGTTGTGTAGTTTTCTGCATATAAGTCTTTTACATCTTTAGTTAAATTTTTTCCTAGGTATTTGATTGTTTTATTTAGGATTGTAAATGGTATTTTTTTTAATTTCCTCCTCAGATTGCTCGTTATTGGTATACAGAAATGCTACTGATTTTTGAGAATTGATCTTATAGCCTGCAACTTTACTGAACTCCTTTATAAGTTCTAGAAGCTTTGTTGTAGATTTATCAGGACTTTCTATGTATAGGATCATGTTGTCTGCAAATAGTGAAATTTTTACTTCTTCCTTTCCACTTTGGATGCCTTTTATATCTTTCTTGCCTCAGTGTTTGAGCAAGTACTTCTAAGACAATGTTAAATAACAGAGTGATAGTGAGCATCCTTGTCTTGTTCCCGGTCTTAGAGGGAAAGATTTTAGGATTTCACTATTGAAGATGATGTTGGCTCTGGGTTTCTCATATATACCTTTTATCAATTTCAGAAAGATTCTTTCTATTCCTATCTTTTGCAGTGTTTTTATCAGGAAAGAGTGCTATATTTTTCCTATTGCTTTTCTCCATCTATAGAGATAACCATGTGATTTTTTTCTTTCAATGCAGGGTTGATGGTTGGATAGATTGGGAAGGTTGAGTTAGAAAGTCCAGGATACTTGGGGGATGGTTGGGAGAGGGACCAGGTGATCACTAGGGTTTCGTGGGTATGAGGGTGAAAGTACAGAAGTGGGAATGCTCTTATGGCAAAATGACTAGGAAGGATCACTGGTTTAGGGTGTTGGTTTGGGGGGGCATTCAGAACAAGGCACACCTAGAGAAGGCTTCTAAGGAGTGTGTGAGTGTTCATTCTGTCATGATGTGCTGTATCAGTGGGTGGAGAACCAAATGATGATTGGGAAGGATTTGGACTCCCATCTTTGTTCATAAATAGACAGGTGAGGGTCTCTCAAGAGCAAGGGCAGTTCCTAATAGGGGAGGACACACCAGTGTGTCAAGCCCTCTTGTTCCATGCAACTATGTATCTTGTCGTCCAACAAGTCAATCCAGGGGTTTGTCTTGGGCCCAGGGGTGATGGTGTGGGAGGAATAGAATAGATCAAACAGGGGGTATTTAGTGGTCAGTAGAAATGTTCTTCATTTCCATACAGTGTTGGACAGAGGACATGGTAAATATCATCAAAATTTATAAAAGTATACAGTCTAAAATGGAAATGATAGTGTAAACCATTGACAATGTTTAGTAGCTATGTTTCCCTATTTGTATATCAGTTATAACAATGCTACCATCCACATACAAAAAGGTATTAATATGGGGGGGGAAGGGGGAGAATTTTGGATATAAGACAGTCTCATGTATTCTGTGTGTGACTTTGCTATGACCTAAAACTTCTTTGAAAATAAAATGAAAAATAGTGAGATACTGGGGAATGAGAAGGGGAAGGTGCCACAGTACAAACTGGACACCAGATATTGCAGTGATGAAAGGCAAAAATCAAAATTTCTTTTATATTTTTCATTTTTTTTAATATCTCAGTCTTTTAATTTAATTTAATTTTTAACTTTATAAATTTTTATGTATTTTATTGCTTTCATTTAAACTTATTATTATTTCATTTACCTATTAATTGTATTTGGCTATTTTAATGGCTTCATCTTTGTAGAAGTTTTGGATCCCAGAAGGGTTGCAACTGGGGTGGGGGAATTTGTTGGTATGGGGTGTCAGGGATGGGGGATGCATGGGAGGAAGTTTACCTGAGCATACATATAAGGTATATAAAAATTTCAAATGTTCATGGGACATTGTCATAGTAGGTGGAGAATTACTAAATAAATGATAGAATACTGAATTCCCATCCTGGTGAGCTCTGCCACATTCTCTAAGGGAGCAGCAACAATCCCCCACGTTCAGGGGCAGTGACTGGTGAAGGTGGATGATCCATTGATGGGACCTTGATATTGATGACTATCTTATGAGTCTTTGCTCTTGAAATTGAAACTTAGCCTATTGTTATGGGGTGCCTAAGAGTTGCCTCCTGAAAGCCTCTTTGTTGTTCAAATGTGCCATCTCTCTAAGCCAAACTCAGCATGTTAATGTATTACCTTTCTCTTAGCATGGGACATGACTCCCAGGGATGAGCTTTGCTGGCACCGAAGGATTGCTACCAAATGCCAACGGGTAATGTGACTGGAAAAATACCTTGAGTAAAAGGAAGAAAAGGTAAAGACAAATGAGTTCATATGGCTAAGAGATTTCAAAATGAGTTGGTAGTTCATCCTAGTTGTGACACTTATGCACATGTCAGTAGGATCTCATAGAATTCCAAAGTGGATATCATCCCAAATAGTTGGGCTTCTGAGGGCTCTGGAGACACCCAGGTCCTGTGACAGGGCAGATAGCTCCGGAATTTGGTGTCTTACCAGTGGGCCCTACTTTGGAGTTTGTGTACCTGAGAGTGACAGAGTGGACTCAGCTATGTCTTCCCTGCATATGGCTCATCTGTCCTTTCTATTCAACATATATTTGGTGTTGGAGTTTATAGATGTACATCTAGAGACTTGAGTCTTTGGGCTGTCCATGTGCCAACCAGGCCCAGAACCTCAGTGAAGTAGCAATTCCTACTCTACAGCTCATTGGACTCTCTCAGGGCAACTGGTGGGGAAATGATGATGGACAATGTCCATCTCAGGGAATGGAGAGAGTCTGCAGCTGCAGGCAGGATAATCCCATACATCTTCACCATGGAATATTAGCCCCCTCTCAATTGGAATTGAAGTGGACATCACCATCCCAGACTCCTCACAATGGTAGGAAGTTCTATGGACTACAGTAGATTTACTTTTTTTCTACCATAGACATATTGTGATTCAAGCAGTGGAAGAAATTACAGCATTGATGTGGAGCCAGTGGCCACCAGAGGCTCTGGGGCAGAGAGAGGGAAAAGCAGTTGTAATGCAGGGGCTTTTTTGGGACTGGGGAATTGTTGGGAGTAACACTGCAATGACAGATATAGGCCATTTTATATCATCATATAATATGCAGAACTGTATGGAAGTGAGTGTGGTCTACAATGTGAACTATGGACCATGCTTAATCGCAAAGCCCCAGGATGTATTTATCAATTGTAATTAATGTGCCACACTAATGAAGGATGTTTATGTGGGAGGTTGTGGGAGGTGTGTGAGGTGAGGCGAATGGGAATCCCTGTCTTTTTTGTGTAACATTTATGTAATCTAAGTATCTTTTAAAAAAATTAAATAAAAGCACAAAACTGCAAAAAAAAAAAAAATTAACTGGAAGCAGATTTGAAAAGGCAGAGGAATCAGTGATGCTGAAGATAGTACATCTGAAACCAGCCCAAAGAACAGATAGATAAAAAAAGATTGATAAAATCAAGCAAGTACTTATATATTTGAATGGCAACAGAAAATGCAGAACATACACATTAGAGGCATCCCAAAGGGAGAAGAGAACGGAAAGAATGCAGAAGGAGTCTTGAAGGATATAATAGCTGAAAATTTCCCAAATCTTTTGAGGGACATTGCTGTACAAGTCCAGGAAGTGCAACACACCCCAAACAGCATAAATCCTAATAGGCCTACTACAAGACATATTCTTATCAAATTATCTGAAGCTCATGACAAAGGGAGAACTCTGAAAGCAGAAAGAGAAAAGACATATATCATACACAAGGAAGCTCATTATGATTAAATGTTGATTTCTTATCTAAAAACATGGAGGTAAGATGGCAGTGGTATGATATAGTTAGGGTGCTAAGAAGGCAGTCATATGACATATTAAAAAAAAATTCCAGCAAAGTTGGTCTTCAAAAGGAGGGAGAGTTCAAAATACTCACAGATAAACATAAATTAAGAGTTTCTTTATATGAAACTTGCCCTTCAAGAAATACTTCAGGGAGTTCTGCAGGTTGAAAGGGAAAAAACAAGAGAGACAGTTGGAGGAGGGTATAGGAAGGAAGATCATCGTTAAGAAATACTAAAAAAAAAAAAAAAAAAAAAAAAAAAAGAGATATAAAATCAACCTAAAGAATATATGGCTAATATAAGTAATGTCTTGAAAGTAAAAAAGAGAATTTTAATGGATTAAACTATCCAATCAAGAGACATAGATTGACAGAATGGATGAGGAAATATGAGACACCTATATGCTGTCTAAAAGAAACTCACCTTAGACCTAAGGATGCAAGGAAGTTGAAAGTGAATGGCTGGAAAACAAATTTATGTACAATCAATAACCAAAAAATGTAAGGAGTAGCTTTATTAATATCAGACAAAACAGACTTTAAATGTATATATGATATAAGAGACAAAGAAAGACTATGTATTAATGAAGGGGGAATCTATCAAGAAGAAAAACAATCATAAGCATTTATGCACCTAAACAGGGCCCCTAAAAATACATGAGGCAAACATTGGGAAAATTAAGTAGAGAAATATATAATTCTACAATTATAGTTAGGGACTTTAATATATCATTGTCACCATTAGGCAGAACATCTCAAGAGAGGATCAAAAATAAAACAGCACACACCACTCAGAACTGAGTGGGAGAGAGTGTGGTCTACAATGTGAACTGTGGTCTATGGTTGGTGGCAAGGCTCTAGGATGTGTAAGTTCATTGAGGGTGGTGGGCCACACTGTGGGAGATGTTTGTGTGGGATGTGATGGGAGGTGTGGGAGTTGGGCAACATGGGAATCCCAGTGGGTTCCGTGTATTATTTTGGGTAATCTAAGCACCTCTTAAAATATATGTATGTGTGTATATATATATATAT
>JAKSZT010038317.1:115148-199324 GCA_026826555.1 Tolypeutes matacus
TATATATATACATATATATACAACATTTTTGTAAGCAAATACACATATATGCATATATATTTATATATCATTTTGCAAATGTTTGTATGTATTGTGAGAATTTTGATTTTTACCCATAATAAAAAAATAAAATAAAATAAAACAGAGACCATGAGTAATACAGTAGTGTTTCTATACATAATAGACATATACAAAAGATTAAACTCCAATATAGTAGGATATACATTCTTCTCAAGCACACATGGATCATCCTCCACGATAGAGCACATGCTAGGCCCTCAACAACTCTCAACAAATTCAGAAACTTTGAAAGTATACAGGGTAATTTCTCTGAACACAGTGGAATGAAGTGGAAATCAGTAAGGGCCAGAGAACCAGATTCCACAAAAAGGTGGAAATTAAACAACACACTCTTAGAAAATCAGTGCATCAAGGAAGAAATAGCAGAAGAAATCAGTAATTAAATTGAAATAAATGAAAGTGACAAAATAACTTTTTAGAACTTAAGGGATGCAGCAAAAGCAGTGATGTGAGGGAAATTTATAATCATAAATGCTTACATTAAAAAAGAAGGAGCTAAAATCAAAGACCTGACAACACAGCTGGGCCATGTCTTCCTGTTTCTGTGTATGGCTTGTAGTTCTGGTGTCTAGTCACCTTCTTATCTTGATGGGTTTATGCAGATGGTTAGCTTCTCTTTCTTCTCTGGGGATTATTTAATTTTGTTTTGTGTTATGGTTACTCTTTGTCATTTCATTCCACTTACTCCATATACTTGTTGTCTGTGTTCCCCCCCATAAAATATTAAGACATAAAAAAGGAAAGAAAAGAGAAAGGAAAAAAATTAAAAAGGGAAAAGATGGGAAATGAACTTTAAAGGATCAGATAGAAGAGAAAAAGTAAACATGTGTTAAGTGAAAAGTCAAGAACAATAAAAAGAATTAAAAATAAAAGAGGTGGAATAAAAAAAGAGAGAAAGGAAAAAAATTGAATGAAATAAAAGACCAGAAAGTTGAGAAGAAAAAAATTATGGAGTAAACAAGAAAAGGTAGAACAACTTAAAAGCAATAGAAGAGGGAAAATGAAATAAATAAACAAACAAGCAAATAAATAAATAAATAGAAAAAAGAGAAGAAAAGAAGTAAATAAAGCAAGAACAATAAGAAAAAAATTAAAAAATTTTCCCTCTCAGGCCACTAGCAACCAACTTAGGCTGCTGGTTCTCACCGATCACTTTACAGTCTGCCTTCCCCAGGTGAGGTACCTTAGTGTAGAAAAAAGAATAAGGGAAACAATTAAAAGTAAGAAGTCAAATAACCTAAAAATGGAAATATTAGTAAAAGTTCCCTGTCCTGAGGCTTCTGTCCTTCAACCCCTGATCTTACCAGCTACTGGGATGCCTCTCTCCACCCCTTTATGATTCAAGCCTTTTGGGCTTTTTAAAAGGACATACTAGTGATTTAACCCAGGACTCCACCAATTAGGTTAATCATTTAAAGTCTTCTGAAGGCATTTTTTTTTTTTTGCCTTTTACTGCTCTCAATTGCCTCAGGCCAATAGGCTTCTGGTGTTTTGCCAATTGCCCTTCCAGTCTTCCTGCTCTCCAGGGCTCTTAGGTACCTGTAAATACCCCCCCACACACACACCATTGACCCAGTTCCTCTCTCTCCCAGGGCAGGTGCATGTGGCTGCCTGCCTGATAAGCTCCCCACCCCCTTCTCCTTGAAGCTGTTTCAGTTCAGGCTGGTGGGGATTTTTTCTTGTCTGCCCACCTTACTTTCCTTTCCACTACAGCTTTCTCCCCATGAGTTGGCCTGGCACTAGTACCCCATACCTGATATTCCCACAGCTCCCCACGTCAAAAACCTCCTGGTTAAGAAGATGCTCCCCTGGTCACTGCAGGTGGGGAACTTAACTGATCTAGGAGCTGCTGAACACTGGTCTTCCAGCCAGGTCTCTTCCCTGGCTTACCTCACCCTCTGAGCTGGCTTATGTGTCCTGTCTCCTATCAATTTCCTCCCTCATCCCACCCCCAGAGCCAACTGGGCCCCATCTCAAGCTGCCCTTGCCAATTGCCACTGCAGTCCTATAGCTTCCCTTCTGGCGAGTAAATCTGCCTACCTTTCCACAGTTTCCAGAGGAGGATTGAACTGGCCATTCCCCACTCTGATCTTCGAGCTACCATTGCATGTTCTTCCTACAATAATCAGATGTTATTATATTTGTTGTACTTACAAATTTAATCAAATCATGAATAAGTAATTAGAACCTCAAGTCATCCTTTGACATCTTAGGTAATTTTGATACTTCATACTTTACTTCAATGAGCTTTTGCATTTCTTGAACCTGGTAATCTTTTCATTAAAGACTTCTAGTAATATTCTGAACATCCATTCAATGATTGTCTAAATATTTGACAGCATCCTTGTTACTGAAAACAACATGTATACACACAGACTCACAGAGTGATAAGCAGAAAATAAATATAAGATTTTAGCTTACCAAGTTGTGTGATAATGACAGAAATATAGTGCAATTAACAACAAGCCAACAAGCCTGCCAGCTGTTGCCTTGGCTAAGATTAAATATATTTCATTTTATTTACCTCAAAACTTTTTGGTCATTTCCAGTTCCAAATTCAACCCGCCATTGCATTAATCATACAATGTTATCCATAGTTAAATTGTCGCCCTTATTAATTCTTTTTCTGGCTCTCTCAATATGGTTTCCTAAGTTACAAAGAGGCATTGAGAGAATCCATAGTTAAAAAAAAAAGGAGAGGGAGGACATTTAACCTAAAACAGGACATCCTTTCAAATTTAGGCTTTACACCTTGAACACTAGGCTTAGAAAATGAGCTCAGGAAACTTGAAGTCATAGCTGAAGCTTTTCAATAGAATTTTTGTCATATGCATTCTTGAGTTTGCCATTCATTGTCTTCAATGAAGAGAAGAAAAACAAATACTGAAATAATATTTGTTCATATATAGCTATATACCAAACACTGGACAAATTCCTTTATGTACAATACCATATCTATTCCTCTAAATAATTGCATAGGCAAAAGCAAAACAGTGTAGAACTGGTAAAATATACTTAAACACATATGATAGACAAAATATATTTTCTTTTACTATAAATAAAGTTCACAAATCAGTCTTAAAAAAGGCAACACAAATGAAGAATTGACCAAAGAACCACTTTTAAATAAATAGCACAGTATTGGAATAGAATATAAAATATAAAATAAATATCCATGAGTCCATACTGATAAAAATGAGTGATTGAGTCAAAAAACAAATGGGAGAACAGACAAATCCCCCATATGGAACAATTCCAAATGATTGATATAAACTCTACACTTGCTAGGTGGTAGATCATAATTCTCCACTTTTTAGTGTTGTATGCACATAGTGAATTCCTTCCAAAGAGTAGAGTATGGAAAGGGAAAGGGAAAAGAATAATTTCATAGTGGAAAAACTTGGCAAACTCCACCTCAGCCAGGTGATCAAGGTTAACATCAACAGTTCTGAGTCATATTGTTATTATATACCTTTGATATTAATGTGATGATATGGAATTTTATTTTCTCTTGGTGATCTTTCTCCCCCAAATCCATAACCCCATTATATTTTTGATAAATATATCAAACAAACTCCATCAGATGGATAATGTCCCAAAAGTCTGAGTAGTCCTCCTCAGTACTGTCAAGGTCATGAAAAGCAAGGAAAGTGTGAGAAACTGTCACTGTTTGGAGGTGCCTTAGTCAACATGATTGTTAAATCTAATGTGGTAACCCAGATGGGATTCTAGAATACAAAAAAGGATGCTAGGGAAAATCTAAGGAAATCTGAGCAAAATAAGGAATTTAGTTAACACCAATACATCATCATTGTTTAATTAGTTGTGACAAATGTACCTTATTAATGTAAGATGATAATAGGGGAAACACAGAATGAAATATATGGGAACATCTGTACTATCTGTGCAACATTTCTGTAAATCTAATATTATTCTTAAAGAAAACCTTTATTTAAAAATTATGAACCTGGAAATATATTTGTAATTAAAACATTTTATCAACTACCTAATCAATATCAATCATGTAAAACATTGTGCTCTAAATCTTAGGGTACACGTATATTTCTAAGACAAAATTTCTATAGAAGAAAATATTCCCTCTAAGTTTTGCGTTTAATTTTAGTAACAAAAAAAAGCAAAGTAGTAATTTACCTAGCACTTCATTGTATGTACTATGTGACAGGTACCATAACAGGAATTTGGCATGCTAATGCTTAAACTTGGTCTACAACTCTTTTACTCATTATTATTTCATTTAATAGCTAACTAAAGTGTGATTCAGAGATAGTAAGGAATTTGTCTTTATCAAATTACTAGAGAGCAAAAATAGTGGAATTGAACTCATTGTGTAAAGGAAAATCCCCTGGCTTTATCCTGTTATTTATATATTATTTTCATAGAATATTTTTAAAGTAATTTTGGTTTGAAGAAAAATTGTGCTAAAAGTAAAGAGATTCCTGATATATATCCTCTCCTCCATTGTTTCTACTATTATTAACCTTTTGCATTAGTATGGTACAGTTTTTACAACTGTTGAATATATATTGCTACATTAATGTTAACTAAAGTCTATAGTTTACATTATGGTTCACTCTTTATGCTGTATAATTCTTTTCACTAATGCATAATAGCACTTATCCACCATTAAAATATCAAAGAGATTAATTCCTTTGCCATAAAAATGCTCTGAGCTCTGCCTATTCAACCCCCCATTTCATTTTATATGATGTGATTTGTAACTATTATATACATAAGCCTATATAAAGGATTTTGGACTGTTAACATTTTTAAATATCAAGAAGTTATGGTAGACATCTTTATGTTCAATTCTTTAATATTATCCTTGCCTTTCAGTAAGCTATGGCCAAGTTAGGACCTATAAAAATGATATCTGAGTTTAGTCTTGAAAGTTTAGTAACAGGTAACAAGATGAAGAAAAAGGAAGAGGCACTCCAAAGGGAAGGAACAGCAAGAATGCCCACAGCATATAGCTTCCTTATCAATGCTCTCCTGATCCATGGATTCAAATATATCTCATCATACATCTTTGAATCTCTGCAACGTGAACCATAGTGTGTGCCCCATCTCTTCTGGTAGATATTTGTCTTTGAGTTACATGTTTTTTTTTCCCTCTCTATTCTTCATGATAAAATTTGATTTGATTTTTGCTCTCTTCCTAGAAACAGGCAATCAAATTCACCATTCTGCCCTTACACAATGCATAGACTTCATTTGTAAAGGCTGGACCTACACTAGCCTATAGCCAGCCTTAATGCCCAGGTCCCAGAACAAGTGGTTTTCTGGTAATGCCCCTCCTTTCATTTCTAATTAAGTTATTTGCATATTCTCTTTTTTTTTACTTTCATTCTGTTAATTTTATTGAACTATCAAAGAGCCAAATTTTATTTTCATTTTTCCCCTCTATTATTTTTAATTCTCTATTTCATTTATCTCCACTCTAATCTTCTCAATTTAGTTATTGATTTATTTTTTAATATATTTTTATTTATTTTTAAATGATACTTAGATTACATAAAATGTTACACTAAAAAAATATAAGGGATTCCCATAACCCCACTCCCCACACCTCCCACTTTTCCCCACATTAGCAACTTATTTCATTAGTGTGGTTCATTCATTGCAATTGATGAACACATTTTGGAGAATTGCCACTAAGCATGGATTATACTTTACATTGTAGTTTAAACTCTCTCCTACTCAATTCTGTAGGTTATGGCAGGATATATAATGGCCTGTATCTGTCATTTCAATATCATTCAGGTCAATTCCAAGTCCTGAAAATGCCCCCATATTAAACATCTTTTTTCCTCTCCTTTACTTCAGCACCTCTAGTGGCCACTGTCTCCACATCAATGTTATAATTTCTTTCATTGCTAGAATCACAATAATTCGATAGTAGAATGACAGCCTACTCTATTCCATATTCCTCCCCTCAGGTCCTACAGGGACCACCAGGCTTCATTCCTTGAAGGACAAGATTCATATATGCTTGCTACAACACTGAGGGCTTGTCATCCCCTTTTAGGAATCACCCATGGTCTCAAAACACCGCCCCCCCGTCGGTTTGAGAACATATTGAGCCTCCACAGTATGGGAGTCCAACTCCTTCCCACTCATAACGTGGGTCACCTCCCACTGATATAACACACTATGAAAAAGCGATCACTCACACATTCTCTAGAAGGCTGACACAGGTGCACCCTGTCACAAATGACCCCCCATCCAACACCCTAAACCAGTAAGCCTTCCTTGTATTGCCAAAAGAGTTTTCTCAAAATTACAGTTTGACCCACCAATCCCCAGGGTTCACCTTCTTCCTACCCCAACCATCCCCCACTTCAATGGACTGTCCAACCCATCTTCTGCAGTCTCCACCCCTGTCAAGCTTGCATCCCACAACCAAATAGTATCACTAAATCTTTCATATCCCTTCACTGCACAACTACTCACTTCCACCTTATCATAGATTTCACCCATATGGGTGTTGGCTCACAAACTTCTTCTTCTCTATTTCCTGTAAAACTGTCTTCCAGACTCTAGCTGTCTGAGTCAGCTATATTTGCTTAATTTATATGAGAGATTCAATGCCTAGCTTGATTCACACAACATAAAGTCCTGAAGATTCATCCATGTTATCCCATGTGTTAGTACTGTATTCCTTCTTAGAGCTGAGTAATATTCCATTTTATGTATATACCACATTTGTTTATCCATTCATATATTGATGGGCAATTGGATTGATTCCATCTTTTGGCAAGAGTGAATATTGCTGCTATGAACATTGGAGTGCATATATCTGTTTGTGTCCTTGCTTTCAGTTCTTCTGGTTATAAACCCAGTAGTGGATTGCTGGATCATATGGCAGATCTATAGTTAATGTTTTAAGGAGCCAAACTGTCCACCACAATGGCTGTATCATTCTACATTCCCACCAACAGTGGATGGGATTCCCTTTCTTACACATCATCTCCAACACTTGTAGTCCACTGTTTTTTCAATGGCTGGTAGTTTAATAGGTGTAACATGGCATCTCATTGTAGTTTTGATTTACATTTCCCTATTAACTAGTGCTCTTGAGCATCCTTACATGTGCTTTATAGTTGTATATACATTATACTTGCATGCCAGTTAACATTTTGATATTTTGTGAAAAATTGAGAAAATTAGAAGTGGTTTTCAGAAAATTAAAAACATATAATATTGAGCTTTATTTTCTTGTCATAGATTTGACTAAAATATGAATGATGATATCTTAAGTAATTTAGGTAATGAAAAATTCCACATAATAGACCAGAATTTGGCTTAAATTGTGAAGGAAATGTGGTCCTTTCAGTGCCTTAAAGTGTTATAGAGACAAAGATTTAACAGGCCTGGTGGCATTTAATATTTCTGTTATCATGTTTATTACATCATATATATTCAGAACGTGGAAAGTAAGCATGAGAAAATTAATAGTGCATATCCATTTCCAATAAACCTTCATTTGATGAATAGATACACAACTCTGTGTTGGAGAAGAAATTCTATATCTAAGTTTATCTTGATATATAAATAGGAGAAATAAATTAATTCACCATCCTAGTAGACAGGGAACAGTCCAAGGGAAATTATGTTTTATAATGTTTCATATCACATTATTTTTGCATATATTACTTCATATTGTGTAAGAGAAAAATAGCAAAAACTATTATGTGTTGTATTAAAATATATAACACCGTGGTACATGTATAAAACACATAATTTGTAGATTTTAGGAAGAGTAAATTTCTGGTTAAGATTTCCTAGGGGAGCCAGAAAGAAACTTAAGAAAATATTTTTATCATCAATACAGACAAAATAAATAGGATCTACATGAGAATGAATAGAAATTATAAGTTATGGACAAGGGTGAAACATTAACAAAGGAATTATACAAAATAAGCCGCAATATTACTTGAAAGCAAATGCTCCAGAAGTTTACTAACAATTTTAATGGCAGTATAAAATGAAAGAGAAAGAAAGGGAAAGTAAGTCATCTGAGAAACAAACCATAGCAGAATTATATTAGAGAGGAATTGTATATATTACCATTTGGGCAAATTATTAATAAAGAAATAAATATTGTGCTGCATTGGGCCATTTCTCTATCATATCAAGTGTTAGAAACAATGTAGCAATGGCCATGTGTTTTGAGACAATAATTTTGAGATAAATATTTTTCTTACTCCAATTGTATTTTATCTATTCAGGAAAGAAAAGATACCTTCACATTTGTTTGGTTTGTTGATATATCATATCCATATATTCTTTCTAACAAAATTTACATTTTTACTTATTTATTTAAAAAGTTTCATAACACTGTAAGTGATGAATCAATAAAATATTACCGAGAATGTAAATGATTGATGAATTTTGCCTGCATTCTCAAAAATTATAGGTAATAACACTGGGAAATTACAGTTACATTGAACCAAGATTCTGTAGGGCTTGATTTAGTTGAACTTATTTAATACCGACTTTGGCCAAATCAACAAACTTCTATGTGCCATATTTTGCACTCATATATTAAAATGAGAAAAAAAGTTGTCAACATCATTTAAATATAAGATTATAAATAGAGTTTACATGTGAAACATAATTGATTAGTGGGTAAGGTACATGGGTATTTATTATTTAGAGCATTAAAAATGTATAGCAAAAGTAATACAACTACTTCCATTTTTATATAGCTTGATGCCAATAGTGATTTATTCTAAACCTTCTTGTAAAAGAAATCTAAAGAGATGACACCATGTTATTTAGGTTAACATAAATCATAATAATTCTCTCAAAGTATAAAAATTGTGCCATATCTATATAACACAAGCACTTGAACTGAGTAAAGCACATTCAATTTCCATTCAGAGCTGCCCAAATTATCTTCATACTCAGCCTATCCAAAAATGTTTCATGAATAATCTTCTGCAGAATTTTTACTAATGTCTAACAGCAGCATTTACATAAAACGGGTTCTTCTTCTTAAACTGTTTTTGCTCCTATTGAGCTTCTGTTCTTGTTAACTAAATACCTATTCCTCATTTTTAGCTAATACCTTACTACATTTACATTGCTAAGAATTTCCTAATGAAAGCAAGACCAAGGAACCCTTTAGTAACCCTTATAAGTGGCAGTATGAATAAGAAAAATAAATTATTTGATGAATCATCATTCCCATTGTACATTTGGCCTATGATTTTAATAAGTTCTTGTATTACATCACCAAATAAATTATATTTTTCTCTGGCAAGATAGTGTTCTTTAAGAAAGCAATGCACAAAGTAAAATGCTATAACATTATTTAATAAAACTATGGGATTGTGATATGAAGTAATAAAAATGATACACTGTTCATATAGATGAAAATACAAGATCAAAAAGAAGTACAAAATATTTTAAAATGTGAGTGTAATTATCACATAAATAGATAGGAGCAGTTGTATTTTCTGCCTTTTTGAAGATTTCATGATCCCATAATGACTAAAAGAAGACTTTGGAAAAAAATGCAAACCCAATTTTTTTTTTAATCCATATGTATATATAAAATATTTTAGATAGGGTGATAGTATATTTTATATACAACGTTAAAATGGGCATTTTTATAAAGAAGCCAGAATAGAAAGACATAGATGATGATTTTTCCAATTGGGGGTGTGGTGGGAAACCATGGAAGCAAATATGCTTCTAATATGAGGATAAGGCTAGATAAATCCAGGGAGAAGGGGAAGTTCAGTAAGGTTCCCTGGAAATAATTTTTTCTCCCTAAAGAACAGTAACAACTATTTTTTTTTTTTTTTTTTTTTTTACCAGGAGGTACCAGGGATTGAACCCAGGTCCTACCATATGGGAGACGGATGCCCAAATATTTGAGCCACATCCATATCCCTAGTAAGAACTATTAAAACATGACCTAGACTGATGAGATGTTTAGATAAACTGTGGTCTATTCACACGTTGGAATATTATGCAGCTGTAAGAAAAAATGAAGTTGTAAAGCATATGGCAACATGGATGAACCTGGAGGACATTATGTTGAGTGAAGCAAGCCAGACACAAACGGACAAATACTGTATGAATGTATTACTATGAACCAAATATATTGTGTAACATATTTTTTGATTAAAAAAAAATTATTTGTATCCATTACATTTAATTAAGAAATGTATATATTCATCTGTGTACTTTTTAGTTTTTAATTGTTTATATTTTCAATTATTAAATGTACAAAATAAAGTTTAAAAAATAATAGAAAATAATAATAATAATTTATAAAACAGACTTAGCCAGCATTATACAGAAGTTCCTGGAATGATAAAAGGAAAACAAAATCCTAGATTTTTTTTCAAGATAATTCTTTGCAGGCAAATCAAACCTCATGTACTAGTTTGCTTCACTGATTTGGACATCATTTTAGACTTGATTTGAATATTTTGACCCCTTTAAACTATGGAATAGAATATATAAACAAAAGTGACAAAAAGTTACAGTTGAAATATCCCTGAATCAAGGAGATCATGATTTACTTTTGGAGCCCACATTATAGAACTTTCACATTTTAATCTTTCACTTTCCCTAGAATTAGCTATTCCTCTGACTTTTATTGGCCATCTCTACTGAGGCAAGCTAGTTTACAGAATGAGAAGATGAACCTAAAACCTTGCAGAAAACCATGGCAGTGAAATACATGGCCATGGAACTCCACCTGGAAATCCTATATAATAAAGACCCCCACCAGAAAGCTACTGAATGAACCCATGATAAATTTCCTTGATCAAGGAAAATTTCCATGATAAAGGAAAAGCCCTGGATATTCTCAAAGGGACTTATCATTGGGCCCTCCCTTGGGGAAAGTGATGGATGGAGTAATCAATCAAAATAGCAAACAACTGGAACCCCTCCATATAACATTAGCAAGTAGGAGGAATAATTAATGGCTTAAAAAGCATGCACAGAGGTGAAATCAACCTATTTTCTTGCTTTTCTACCTGGACCAGCCTGCAAGTATACCTTAGAACCCATAATCATTTATTGTCTCCTCCTCTCTCATTTCCTCAAAATCTACTGGCCTAGCTAAACTGTCTTGTTCTTAAATTATTTTATGTAACATAGTCAGGAACTTAGAGGAAAACCAGCAACACTACATTGGAAGGTGACCTTTGACATAATTTTCTCATGGTTGACCTTAATGCCCATATCATTGGTTTGCTTTGAAGACTGAATAAAACAGTTGGTCATCACACAGCACATCGGAAGATAGGTTTAACTTTGCACACATATGTGAAGAAGAAAATAAGGAAAAAGAAAATAAGGAAATAAAAAATAGAGTTAAGATACAGTCAAGTTTTTTTTTTTTCCAAATTATTTGGTATGAATTTTCTAATTTGTAGAGATAAGATTGAGTTTCTAAGTTCACAATTACTTTAGGAAATCTACTAAAATGATATTGGAAATAATCAAAACCCATTATAATTCTCTCAGAGAGCACAGTAAAACCACTTTGCAGACAGATGTAGATCATTATCTAATATGTGTTCTTTTCTCCTTGGACAATATAAGGAAACTAAGGAAAGGAAAGGACCCTCAAAGAAAAAGCCCCACAAATTTCTTTTCTGAAAGAAACACTTTGCACAGAGGAGAAATTTTAAATCTTTGGGGCCCAAGAGGAATATCTAATGAGTAAGAGGTCTAAATCATAGGAAGCAAGGCTAAATGTAAATTGCATACTATTTTTAATCCAGATTCTATCTTAATGTAGTGGACTGATAACTTGAATCTAAAGGTAATCCAATTGATGAGTTGATTATTTGGAATGTCATAGAACCAGAAGAAGAGAAAGGTAATTTTTGAATTTATTGTTTACCCAATTTTTAGATAATCATGTGCATCTGGACACTTCTAGAAATACTTAAGTAATGGAAATACAGATCTAATTTGATTTCTTGGATATTCAAATTATTCTACATGTCATCAAAATATTTCTCTGAGTATATGACCTTCCATTATTTCAAGAATACTTTTTGAGTGACATGTGCCTGCCAGTTATCCCTATAATGTTCCATAGTTTTCATCTATGAGTGGTATGAGGAATCAGAAAATTCATATTATTAAAAACATGAATAGTGCGGGAGTAATGAATTGAAGAAGCTGAAATTTAAAAGTCTGAACATTAGGAGAATACCAGCATTTCATTGAGGAATGAGAGAAATCAATGAGAGGAAAAGCATAGGAATGGATTCACAATAATTAAAGAAAGATTAGTAACTGTTTGTTAAATTATTTCTCTTTCCTTCTTGTATATGATAAAGGTATTATTTATTTTTGACTCCCTAATATACATAATTAATTGCTAAACAGTTGAATTTGGAGTTAATCTCTGATTCTCAGACTTATTTGTTTTGTGATTAGTGAAGCTGGCTAGTAAAATAGGCAATCAATAGATGCATCTGGAACCTGGCAATTAGTCCATATGGACATCAATACCTCAAGAGGGCTGCTGGAAGACCCTCACAAGATTTCTCCTGGAAGCCAGGAGAAGCCCCAAATATTCTTCAGAGGCCTTATAATTGGGGCCTCCTGGGGGATTGATGGGTGGGGTAATCAATCAAAGCAGCAAACACCTGGTACTCCTCCCATGCCATTAGCAAAGGGATGGAATATTTAACAGTTTAAAAAGCAGGCTCCCAGCTCCAGGCTTCTGACCTGCTCTCCCTCATGACTTCTATGCTCTGCTCTTGCCGTGTCCACCCTCGGTGGATCAATACACAAGTAAAACCTGGGCATTTATAATCTGTAAAGGGAAATTGTAGTCTATAAATTAGCCCTCTATCACTCTTCAGCCCCTTACTCTCTACTGGGGACCTGAGATCTGTTATTGTCTCCTATTTCTCTTCCCTCCCTACCTTAATAAATTACTGGCATAACTAACGCAATGTGCTCTGAAATGCAAGGACCTAGATTAAATCGGGTAACATATTTGTTGAGCCAGGCCCAGGACATTATTGGTGAGTGTAATAAGCCTGGGAGGGTTGGGACACAAGGCAGGGGCTCAAAGTGGGGCCCTGCCAAGACAGAGGTCCCCCAGCTAAGTGCCAGGTACAGCAAATCTTTTAAAGCTCTTTGAGCAGCCAGGTAGCTTTGCCTTCAGGCCATTGCCTTCTACTGTACTCTACCCTTGGCAGCAGCAAAGCAATGACTCAGAGCTGGGGGCTTGCCCTCCAGGGTTCCACCATTTGCAGACCTGCCTTAGGCAGCAGCAAGCAGGGCCAAGAAGGATGCCATGGGACTTCCCTTCCCTAAGAGGGGTCACAGGTCAGGACTCCTCTCATAATTAACCTTTACCCATGTTTTACCTTCCTACTACCTGCTACTGAATTTCTCATCACAGCTTTGTGTTAAAATGCTTTGTAAGGTCTTAAAAACCAGTTACATTTTTGCCTCAGAGTCACAATCGTTAGCTAGAAAAATTGATCTCTAATCACTTAATGGCCTTTTAGTGGCTTGTCTAACTGGGAAAATACCAGACAGGAAAGTCATAAGAGTAGAATGCTTTTTAAGGCTTCTGTAAGAATAGGAAGAAGGAGCACAACTTGGCTTGGTAGCTTCAGTTGGAAACCAACCCCAAGAGCTGTTTGGTCTGTATCCCAAGTCCACAATGGCCCTGGCAATGCCCAGCAGCAGGGTCTCTGATTCCTGAGGTGGCAGGAACTAGAGGCATAACTCTGAATGTCCTCCAAGACCTAAGAAGTCTTGGGCGCTTCAATTCAGAGAGCAGCCTAAATGTCCTCTGAGACTTATCTCAGATGATTGGGTTTGGCTAACAGTGCAGTCTCAGACCCTGAAATGCAGGGGTGCTG
Source organism: Tolypeutes matacus (assembly GCA_026826555.1). Classification (NCBI taxonomy): domain Eukaryota; kingdom Metazoa; phylum Chordata; class Mammalia; order Cingulata; family Chlamyphoridae; genus Tolypeutes; species Tolypeutes matacus. The sequence goes on from JAKSZT010038317.1 coordinate 129,119, forward strand.
AGAAGCAGAGTAGTAATCTGAATGGCCCCCAAGAAATTACATGGTCCCATCCGTTCAGAGAGCAACCAAACATCTCCTGAGATTTATCTCAGATACTTCAGTTTGGTACAACTGCTCTATCTCCCACCAGTCAGCTTGGGTGCTTTGGTCTGAACTTTGGGGTTTCAGGCACCTCCTAAGACCTAGGTTAGCCACAGGGATGCCTGTGAGCATGCTTTGGATTTCAGGATGCTGGAACTAGAGCATCAGTTCCAAATTTGGAGTGGTGAACGTTTTAGTGAGACTTGGACTCTGGGATGCCAGATCAGTTGACTAAAAAGTGTGTCTTCATTCTTCATTCTTCCTAGAATAATGAGCATGGTCTCTAGCCCACCAGTAAACTCCCCATAGGAGTGTCTTTGCAAGAATCAGGAAATTCTGCCTATAGCTGGTCTACATGGCCACAGTATAGCTGAGAGCAGTCTCAGTATAAGACCCTGAGTTCCAGTTAGATTAGTGTAAAAGATAACAGATAGATTTGAGGGTCAGAAACCTCATGTCATGTCTCCTTAAAGAAATGAGAATATACACCTCAAACTTTGACTAACTCCCTGTTAGAAAGAGCCTTCTTGGTTTAAGCTCAGTTGTGCCTATAAAAAATATGAATAGAGATCAAGATCCAAACTGGTTACTAAACTTCTCCTGGAAAATATAAAACCTCAGGTGCCATCAATTAAGATCAAAGAGTTCCTACAAATGCTAAGGGTATAAAGTTCTCCCTTCTGTTTTAATCTGTGCTATGTGTTCAACTTTAAAATCTGTGTTTAACTTTGTCAGTTTGCTTGTGCCTAGGAAATCAGATTTGGGGTTCACCTGTAACAAATTTGATAACAGTGAAACGTAACCTAAAAATGAGTCTTTCAATGTCAATACTGCCTTGCAAGTGGATTTGATATATAAATCACAAGTAGAATTGGTTCAACTACTAGAAAAGCAGAAAACTTAGCAAACAAATTGCATTGGTTGCTAATTATTATGTAAGGTAAATTAACCTGTCTATGTGGTTGTGGTCAATTACCAAGAGTTTATAAAAAGCATCCTCTAAACTGAAGCATTTAAATGGCTAGTTCCAAGAAGCCATTACTAACTACAAGCCTAAACTGATATTAATGGCAAAAAGTAATTTCACAACATTGAAACCTGTCAGAAGTCACCTCAATCTCCATATTCAAGTGGTAGTATCAAAAGATAAACTTGATTCCATTGGAAATCTTCAGTTTTCATTAAAAAAAAAGGAAAGTAGTTTTTTCCTGTGCTGCTAAAATAAAATACCTGCTACTTAACGTCTTCATGGTAAAAGTGTATAAAAATCAAGAGATAGACTTCAGCATTGTCAAATTCTCTTGTGAATTTGAACCAGGCCTTCAATACACTGCAGGTTGCCTCTCAATTTGAGTTATTGGTGAGGTTGGCCACTGACCCCTAAAACAATAAAGGTTGTCCACTACATCTCTGATTGTGCTCCTGAAGTGGATGGAGACTACTTTGCAGTTTCAAACTCCTACAGCAGCCAATGATGGCTCAATATAACCAAATGTACAATGAATATCTACTTCAGCACCCCTTTAAGAATAAAGGTGAAAACTCCATGAGGGGGGAATGAAGCTGGCTAGTAAAATAGGCAATCAATAGATGGATCTGGAACCTGGCAATTAGTCCATGTGGACATCAATACCCCAAGAGGGCTGCTGGAAGACCCTCACAAGATTTCTCCTGGAGGCCAGGAGAAGCCTCAAACATTCTTCAGAAACTTTATAATTGGTCCTCCTTGGGAATTGATGGGTGGGGTAATCAAACAAAACAGCAAACACCTGGTACTCCTCCCATGCCATTAGCAAAGGGGTGGAATACTTAACAGTTTTAAAGGCAGGCAAAATGTCAAATCTCTTTCCTGCTCCCAGCTCCCAGCTCCTGCCCTGCTCTGGGTCTTATGGCTTTCTGTGTCTTGCCCTCAACATGTCCCCCCTACATGGATCAACACACAAGTAAAACCTGGGCATTTATAATCTGTAAAGGGAAATTGTAGTCTATACATCAGCCCTCTTTATCACTCACTGGCCCCTTACTCTCTACCAAGTACCTGTGATCTATTATTTTCTCCCATTTCTCTTTCTCCCTACCTTAATAAATTACTGACCTAACTAACCCGAATGTCTGAGTTTCATTTCTGCAGCATAAGTACAAAACCTAGATTAAACCAGTTAGCATATTATACATCATGAGAATGTCATTTCAATGAGGAATGAGAGAAATCAATGAGAAGAAAAGCATAGGAATGGATCCACAATAATTAAAGAAAGATTAGAAACTGTGTTAAATTATTTCTCCTTCTTCTTGTATGTGATATAAACATTATTTATTTTTGACTCCCTAGTACACATAATTAATTGTTAAACAGAATTGAACACAGAGTTAATTTCTGATTTTCATAGACTTATTTGTTGTGTGATTAGGATGCTAATAAATTCAAGAAGTTGTCTGAGGAGCTTGTGATAAGTAGGTCACTTAGTGACAGAGAAATTATGCTTAGCTGTGGAGAGAATTTCCATAGGAAAACAATATAAAAACTTTTGGTAAAATGTCAACAAAGTATTTATTAAGAAATAGAGATTTGCATTATATAAGGTAGTGGGAAGACAAATCAAAGAATAATGTCACTGCAACATCAACTCCATGATGAATAAAGTTACCCAAAGACTCCAAACAGGGCATTAAAAATCAAATGGAAGTATTGCTAAACTGGAATCTGTTTTTCTCTTATTTCTCTGGACTTTGCTAACTGCCATTCTACCTGTGATGTTTATGATGGTAACGATTTTTCCTACATATGTAGGAGAAAGAAACAGGGTTTATAATTTGTGTTTGAGTTTTATCTATATATTTTTTTTTAGAATTAGAGAATTTGGCTTAATATTAACCCATTTCCATCTAACATAAAATTAGAATTGCTAAAGTAGTTCAGTGCCAATAACAATGGAGATATCATGGCTTTTTATGAAATAATTGGGTAATTGAAAAAGTGTGAATTTTAACATTAAATTTATTATTGCTTCAGTTTGATATTTTTAATGGTTTATGCATTTGGGCTCTGAGCTCAGATAACTCTTGTTTCCTATTCTTACTTCCTAAATGCTAATGAAGCATTTTGTATATAATCAACCCAGGAAACTATCAAGGAATTTTTACCTCTCTAAAATATTGTTACTCTTGATGAATGTCAAACTGAATATAATTCCATATTCATTACATAGTATCTTATCTTTTCAAAGTTCTTCTTTACCTATTTCTAAATTTGAAACTCAGAACTCATTGTTTTAGGTAAGGGAGATTTATGGCTCTCAATTTGGATGAAGAAATTGTTTTAGAAGTAAATCAAGTCAATTGCAGAATTCACTACTAAAATTAATGACTGAGTGCAGAAGAGAAACTAGAGTTCCTTTGTATCCTAAAATTAAGGAGATAGAAATTAAGTGGCTTTTTATATAGGAAAAATCATTATTTTATGGGAAAACTAACTCATAAAGAAGGATGTCAAGGAAGGGAAATGAAAATCACTTATGGCCTTGGGAATGGAGAAAACTAGTGTTTCAGACACTTTTTTATTAAAAGTAACTTGTCTGAATGACAGAACACATTTAATTAGCAATTATATTAATAAAGGCAGATAGATCTTTGTATGGCTTTGCCTGAGTACGCTACTAACTTTATATTTTTGGAATCATCTTTTCATGTAAAGCATAATTTTCTCATTTTATTTTCACTGGAGGGGGGAGAACAATTAGGGTGGGTTTTATATACTGGCTCTTGATTGAAATAATGTTTTCCTTTTATGTCCTTTTAAATGACTAGGCAATTACATTGAGTTGTACAAAACAATATTTTAAGTATTATTTCAAAATAAAACATATTCTTTTAACTTATTAGGTGAGGAAATATTTACATTGTACAAATGGAGCTATATAGAGAGGACTTACTCTGTAAGATCTGTCTATAAGTTAATTCTAAATCTTAAAACTGCACCACAGAAATAAATTCAATTGCAGTTAGGATCCACTTGATTGCAAAAGATTTTTTAATTTTTTTATTTTTTATTTTTTATTTTTTTATTTTTTGGGGGGGTCTTCATTTCATTTTATTTTATTTTATTTTATTTTTTAAATTTATTTTTATTGTGGGTAAAAATCAAAATTCTCACAATACATGCAAACATTTGCAAAATGATACATAAATATATATGCATATATGTGTATTTGCTTACAAAAATGTTATTTATATATATATATATACATATTTTAAGAGGTGCTTAGATTACCCAAAATATTACAGGATGGTGACATGGTTAAAATAATCTTTGAAATAGATGAGGAGAGAATTAAAACTGAGTTGATGTGGAATGATAGTGACAAGATTAGAGCAAAAGATATATCACAGATTTTTAGGAAAGGTGAAGAGTATTAATGATAGAGATCATGGTCAAAATTTATAATAAAAAAATGCACCAGAATTTATCAATTCTACGTTAATTTTCCATCAGTGTGGGGATTCAAACCAAATTAACAGATGCTATGGTCCACCTGAACTGTATCAGCTATATTTCCATATATAATGTTATTGATTTAATATAATAATATGTAACATTCGATGGAGAGATTCAAACTAAAGTTTTTCATTCTATATTTGACTATTGATTAAAAGCTCTTCTATTAAGAATGAAGGAATTAGGGTGATGTTGGCTTCATAAAATGTTTTGGGTAATTTTCCTTCCTTTTTAATTTTCGGGAAGAGTTTACACAGGATTGTTGTTAAATTTTTTTTTTTTGAAATGCTTAGTAGAATGCACCTGTAAGTCCATCTGGTCTGGGACTTTTCTTTGTTGGGATATTCTTAATGGCAGAGTCAATCGTTTTAAATGTGATTGGTTTGTTAAATCTTATATTTCTTGTAGTGACAGCTTAAGCTATTTGTGCATTTCTAGGAATTTGATAATTTCATCAAGGTTGTCTAGTTTGTCGGCATACAGTTTCTCATTATATTCTCTTATGATCATTTTTATTTCTGTGGGGTCAGTCATAACTTCCCTCCTTTAATTTCTGATTATATTTATTTGCATTTTTTCTTTGATACTTTAGCTAGGGGTTTGTAAATTTTATTGATCTTCTCAAAGAACCAGCTTTTTGTTTTGTTCATATATATATATGTTTCTCAATTTTATTTGTTTCTACTCTAATCTTTATTATTTCTTTCCTGATGCTTGCTTTGAGATTGGTTTGCTGTTCTTTCTCTGGTTTCTCTAATTGTTCAGTTAAATCTTTGAGTTTAACTGTTTTCTTTTTTAATATAGTCATTTAGGACTGTATATTTCCCTCTCAAGACTGCCTTCACTGTATCCCATATGTTTTGATAAGCTGTGTTCTCATTTTCATTTGTCTCAATATATTTACAGATTTCACTTGCAATTTCTTCTTTTATGCACTGATTACTTAGGAATGTGTTGTTTAGGCTCTACACATTTTCCAATTTACCTGTATCCTGTCTATTATTGATTTCTAGTTTCATTTCATTATGATATGAGAAAGTGCTTTGTATAATTTCAGGCTTTTTATATTTATTGACAGCAGCATTTTGTCCTAACATGGGGGCTATTCTGGAGTAAAAACCATGGTCACTTGAGATAAATGTATAACCGGCTGAATTTGGAAACAACAGTGTGTATATATGTTAGGCATAATTGTTTATCATATTATATGTTCAAGTTCTCTGTTTCCTTGTTAATATTCTTTCTAGTTGTTATATCTAATGATTTGCATGGCCTGTTGAAGTCTCCAGTGATTATTGTAGAGATGTCTATTTCTCCCTTCAGTTTTGCCAGAGTTTGTCTCACATATTTTGGGGTACTCTGGTTAGAGGCATAGATATTTATGACTGTTATATCTTCCTAGTGGAATGTCACTTTTATTAATATATACTGGCCATCTCTCTGTCTTATAACTTTTTAGCATTTAAAGTCTGTTTTGTGTGATATTAGTATAGATAACACAGCTCTTTTTTTACTTCTATTTGTGCAGAGTATCTTTTCCCATCCTTTCATTTTCAGCTGATTTGTATCTCTGGGTCTAAGGTGAGTCTCTTGTAAGCAGCATATGGATGGCTCATGTCTTGTTCTCCATTCTGTCAGCCTATATCTTTTGATTGGGGAGTTTAATCCATTCACATTCAATGATGTTATGTAAATGCATTATTTACTTCCACCCTTTTATTCTATGGTTTTCATATGTCAGATCATATTTTTATCTGTCTATTTACTCTGTTGGCTATCCTTTCTGCTATTCTTTCTTCTATATTCTCATCCAGATCTCTCTCTCCTGTCTTTTTCTTTCAGGCTTTCAGGCGTCCATTAAGATTTCCTGCAAAGATGGCTCTTTTTTTATGAACTCTCTCTTTAATGAACATAGATGCAAAAAATCCCAAAAAAATACTTGCAGATCAAACCCAACAGCATAACAAAAGACTTATACATTATGACTAAGTGGGATTTATTCCTGGTATGCAAGGATGGTACAACAAAAGAAAATGAATCAACTTAACACACCACATTAAAAATTGAAGGAAAAAAGACAACATGGCAAGGCTCCAAAATGTGTTAATTGATTGCAATGAATATACCACACTAATGAAGGAATTTCATTGCCTGACCTTGTAACATAATACAAAGCTAGTGTAGTCGAAACAGCATGGTACTGGCATAAAGATAGACTTATCAATCAGTGGAATAGAATTAAGAGTCCCAAAATAAGCACTCACCTATATGGTCAACAGGTTTTTGACAAATCTACCAAGTCCATGGTAATGGGACAAAACAGTCTCTTCAACAAATGATGCTGAGAGAACTGGATATCTATAACCAAATGAATGAAAGAGGACCCCTATCTCACTCCCTATACAAGAGTCAACACAAAATGATCAAAGACCTAAATATAAAATCCAGGACCATAAAACTACTAGAAAAAATGTAGGGAAACATCTTAAAGGCCTTGTGGTAGGTGGAGGTTACTTGGAACTTACACCCAAAGTATGTGCAACAAAAGACAAAATAGATAAATGGGGCCTCCTCAAAATTAAATATTTTTGCACCCCACAGGACTTTGTTAAAAGGGTGAAAAGGCAGCCAATTCAATGGGAGAAAATATTTGGATATCACAAGACCAGTAAGGGTTTAATATCCATGTTATATAAAGAGAAGCTTTGTTAACTGTGGCAGTTAGTAAGATCTGCCTAATATGTACATAACTTTAACCTCTGGCATGAGCTCCCGATTCACTTTGCAATTTCTTAGCTGTAAAAACTGTTTTCTATTTAATTTTCCCCCTTTTAGTCAAGGTCTTTTTCCAAATGCATACCTGGTTGGTGCTTGGTAATAATCCCTCATTGCCAGGAAGACTCATCCCCAGGAATAATTTCCCATATTGGGCTAGGGATGGAGAGGAAGGTGTAAATAAAGTTCTGAGTTTAGGCAATTTATATAGTTAGGCTAAATTTCAGTTTTATAAGAATAGGGTACATAAAGATAAGCACTTTTAACAAGGGTTTGGCATATTTGTCTGTTTTCCTTTATTAGTCACTCTATTAGAGATCATAGTAGGACTCCCCTGGATGGGAATTTAATATTTTCTTGGTTATTGTGTGGGTCTCCACTCACTGAGATAACACCCTATGACCACATGAATTCATTCATCTCCCACAGAAACACTTCTTCTGTGATGTGTATCTTTTGCTGAAATTGGCCTGCATGATACATACTGAATTGGTTTCATGGTAATTTTCAATTCAGGTGTGATTTCTTTGGTATCTTTTGCAATTTTGATGGTTTCTTATATCCTGGTGTATTAGTCAGCCAAAGGGGTTCTGATGCAAAATACCAGAAATCAGTTGGTCTTTATAAAGGGTATTTATTTGGGGGTAGAAATCCACAGTTACCAGGCCATCAAGTGTAATTTTCTTCCCTCACCAAATTCTATTGCCACGTGTTGGAGCAAGGCAGCTGCTGACGTTTGCCTGGGTTTAAGCTTCTTGGGTTCCTCTCTTCCTGGGGCTCTGTTTCTCCCTGTGCTTAGCTCGTTTCCTTCACAAGGTCAGCTGTAGACTATGAGGCTCTCTAGGCATTGCTTCTCTCCACAAGACCAGCTGTGAACTCACAGGCAAATGGCTCATCTCTATCCCAGGGCCTTCTCTCCTTCCTTACCAGAACTCCAACATCAAAACTGCTTCAGAATATTATGCAGCTGTAAGAAGAAATGAAGTTGTAAAGCATATGACAACATGGATGAACCTGGAGGACATTATGTTGAGTGAAACAAGCCAGACACTAAAGGACAAATACTGTATGAATGCATTACTATGAACCAAATATATTGTGTAACATATTGTTTGATTAAAAAAAAAGTTATATGTATCCATTACATTTAATTGAGAAATGTATATATTCATCTGTGTTTACTTTTCAGTTTTTAATTGTTTATATTTTCAATAATTAAATGTACAAAATAAAGTAAAAAAAAAAGTAAAAAAAGAAAGAAAAAGAAAAAACTGCTTCAACTCTGTTCTTTGTCATGTCTTTTATATTTGATTCCCACCCCACCAAGGGGTGGGGCTCAACGCTCTACTGACGTGGCCGAGTTAATGCCCTAATCATAACTTAATCATGCCCAAATTAGCACACCAGTTTTTAAGCATGGTCCAATACCTATTTTTGGAATTCATAATTACAAACCTCCAAACTGCTACAAATCTGTAGCAAACCTCTTTCCACTTGTAGTCTTCACATAACATTTGTGGTTTTATTCTTTGCACCTATTATCCTCATTTATATAAATCAGCCATAACTTTTCTACATCATTATTGCTTTCATGTGCAATCCTCTGATTTATACTATAAGAAACTTAGAAATAAAGAATACATTGAGGATTTGGGCTAAATATAGTATAAATAAGTATAAATATTCTGACAATGATCTTTCATAGTTTGTAACAAATGTTTCACAACAAAGCAAGATGTTTGTGGTGAGGAGATGTATGGGAACCTTGTATAATAATATGCATGTTTGTTTTGTAAATTCACAGATTTTACTATATATTTATTCTTTATGTATGTTCATGTATGAATGATATACTGAAACAAAATTTTATTTTAAAATATGAATGCCTTGAGGAAAGTGTCTTCACATAATTTCTTTTTCAAAGGGGAGTCATTTATATAATTCATAAATTCATTGCTGAGTTTCTCTCAGCATTGTTAACTCAATGTCTACTCAAACTTGAGTTCTAAAATAGATCAGTAATGATAGATTTTATTCAAGAGTATGCAAAAGACAACCAAAAATCATGGATCGGTGTCTTCATCCCTTGCCAAGTCCTCTTTCTGATTGGGCATATTTGATTTATTTTCTCATGGTAAATTTTCTTTCACTATCTTCATATATCTACCTCAAATCTGCCTTACTTTTACTATTCATTCTGATAGTATAAGGAAGGATTTTTTTCTGTTCTTCTTATAATTCTTTTGGCAAAACCTACCTGGAAGCCATCTGTTAGAGGAGAAATGATGGCTTTATTTTTGTTGGTTGGTTGTTTTTACATTTTTTCCTTTAACTTAATTTTATTACACATAAACATGCAAATTTGTTATTTTAAATATCTAATAAGTATAACGATAATTTATTTCATTAGTATATGTAAAAGCTTATAGAGATTACTCTCAAATTGAATAAAAATTGTAGTTTATGCAAGAAATGTTTTTTCTTTTCCTCCATAAGAGACTAAACCTCTTTTTTTCATAATATTCCTAAAATTGTGAACAACATCAAAAGCATATTAACTACCAGATTCTGGAATATATTAAAATTGTTTAATTTGTTTCAAGCAGAATTTGGAAAAAGCTTTCCATTACTTAAAAAAACACTTAGATTACATAAATGTTATATAAAAATTATAGAGCATTCCCATAACCCAGGGAGTGGGGTAGGGAAGGCAAACTCCCTACCCCCCCAAAATTTTCCCATATTAACAACATCCTTCATTAGTGTGGTATATTTGTTACAATTGATGAACACATATTGGAGTGTTACTAGTAAGTGTTGGTTATAGTTTACATTATAGTTTAAACTCTCTCCCATACATTTTTCTAAAGTTATGACAACATAAATAATGGCCTGTATCTGTCACTGCAACTTCATTCAGGACAATTCTAACTTTACAAAAATGCCACCATATTAAACCTATATATTTTGTAAAAAGATATTTAGGTTAAATGAATGTTACATAAAAATATAAGGGATTCCCATATACCCCACTCCCTACACCTCCCACAATTTCCTACATTGACAACATCCTTCAATAGTGTGGTATATTCATTGAAATTGGTGAATGCATTTTAGAGCATTGCCACTAAGCATGGTTCAAAGTTTACATTGTAGTTTATACTCTCTTCCACACAATTCTGTGGGTTATGGCAAGATATATTATGTACTGTATCTGTCATTGCATTGTCTTTCAGAACAATTCCCAAGTCCTGAAGATTCCCCCCATTACACCTCTTTTTCCCTCTCTCTGCCTTCAGAACCTCCAGTGGCCACTGCCTCCACATCAGTGATAATTACTTCCATTGTTGAATCACAATAAGTCTACAGTAGAATGCCAGTAAGTCTACTTTTGTCCACAGTTCATTCCCCAATCCTGAGGATTCTGGTATGGTGATGTCTACTCCACCTCTAATTGAGATGGGGCTGCAATCCATTAGGGCCAATGATTGGGGGTCTCTTGCTTGCCATTGAAGACTCTCTTGGTTAATTTGTATGGTAGTTGTCCATCATCCCCTTCTTGTTAGTTGTCTTGGGTGAGACCAATGAACTGGACAGTAGGTGTTGCAACACTTTTGAGGTTCAAGTCCCAGCTGGCACATGAATAACCCAAATATTTACATCTCTTGGATGTGTACCTATCAAATCTAGTACTAATTATAGGTTCAAATAGTAGAACAGAAGAGCCATGTGTAGGGAAATGACAATTGAATCCTACGCTCTCATTCTGGGGAGCATAAATTCCAAAGAAGTGCTCCTTGCCAAAGCACCAAACCCCTGAGCTATCTGCACTGACTATAGTGTCTGGATTTCTCCAGAGCCCTCAGGAGCCCTGTTATTGGGGTAATATCTACTTTGGCATTCAATGAGGTCCTGCTGAGATGTGCATAAGCATAACCTCTGGAATGACCTCCTGACTCACTTTGTAGTCTCTTAGCCATATAAATTCATTGGTCTTTAAATTTTCCCCCATTTGGTCAAGCTTTTTTTCCAGTTGCATTACTAGTTGGTGCTTGGTACTAATCCCTCCATGCCAGGGAAGCTTATTTTCTGGGGTCATGTCCCCCACTGTACGGAAGGTGATGCATTTATATGTTGAGTTCAGCTTAGAGAGAGGCCACATTTGAGCAACAAGGAGACTCACAAGAGACATCTCTTAGGCATCCTTTAATACTAGGTTAAGTTCCAAGAAAAAATGTTTTCATACTACCAGGTTGAGTACCACTGAGCAGAGCTTAGAAGGGTGGATTTTCCAGCTGAGACCAATAGATAAATGAGTGGAACATTTAACCACCATCACTACTCAGCATTTATATAACCCTCTTCTATACGTTTTGAAGCTCCTAATAGAACAGAAACAACTTTCTGTTTAAATTGAACAAGATACTTCTACAAAGATATTCTCATTCTCTCCCACAAAATGAGAAATATATCATCCCCAAAATCTTAGTATATGAATCTATATAATGTTTTTTTTTTTTTTTTTTTATTATTATGGGTAAAAATCAAAATTCTCACAATACATACAAACATTTGCAAAATGATATATAAATATATATGCATATATGTGTATTTGCTTACAAAAATGTTATTTATATATATATATATATACATATATTTTAAGAGGTGCTTAGATTACCTAAAATATTACACGGAACCCACTGGGATTCCCATGTTGCCCACCTCCCACACCTCCCACCACATCCCACACAAACATCTCCCACAGTGTGGCCCACCAACCTCAATGAACTTACACATCCTGGAGCCTTGCCACCAACCATAGACCACAGTTCACACTGTAGACCACACTCTCTCCCACTCAGTTATGAGTGGTGTGTGCTGATTTAAAATGGCCTGCATCCATTGCCACAACAGTACTCAGGACAACCTCCAACTCCCAAAGAAGCCCCTGTATTTCAACTGCTCATCCCCTCCCTACCCAAAAACTGTCAAGTGGCCACTGGCTCCACCTCATTGTTATAATTTCTTGCATTGCAAGAATCACCATATGTGAGCAAGAGAATACCATCAAGTCCACTCTAGTCCATAGTCCTTCCCCCAATCCAGAGGCGACTGGGATGGTGATGTCCACTCCAACTCCAAGTGAGAGAGGGCTTATATCCCATGGATATGGTGGGTGGGATGATCCTGCCTGCAGATGCAGGCCCTCTCCATTCCCTGGGATGGCCATTTCCCATCGTTGTCTCCTCACCAGGTGACTTGGATGAGTCCATTGAGCTGTAGGGTAGGAGTTGCAGCTCCACCTAGATTTCATGCACACCTGGCACATAGGTAGGCGGGAGGCTCCAGTCTCTGGAAGTATACCTAAGAAACTCCAGCATCACATGTAGGTTTGAATAGAAGGGACTGGTGAACCATGTGCAGAGAGGACTTATTTGAGTCTAATTCTGTCACTCTCAGGAGCACAGATTCCATATAATTAATTAAATTATTATAATTTAATAAATAATTAAATAATTAAATCCATATAATTAAAAAAAACATATGTTTTTTTTAATGTTAGTTTCTCTTCTAGTTCAATCACAAATGAATTATCTATAACATAAACATTAGATTGTAAAATTAACAATCAGTAATACCTCATATAAAATAAGTAAAATTTATTAGTTCATATATACATGTAATCACTAACAATAAATTGAAAATATGCTTTGTTACCACAGCTCTTATATCTGCAATTGGTTATCAGATTTTTGTTAATGTTTACATCTTTATTTCTTCCAGTTTATGCTCCACCTTCCTTTCTTTCTCAGGCTGACCTTCATCAATTTTTGATTCATTATCTAGTGTACATATTTTTGATTCACTATTATTCCTTAGTTTCTGAATCCTCAATATCCTGCCATTTTAGTTCCTTTATTTTTCCATTAATTCTTAATATTTGTTTTGGAAATTTTAAGACATGCTCAGAGAATCCACCAGGTTGTAGATATTGATCATCTACCCTCATTGTGTTGAAACAACCACATTTCTTCTCGTCTTCACTGCCAATAAATACACTCACTCATTTGTTTATTGGTTTAATAGGGATGAGAGGAGTCCAAAATATCCAGTGGCATTCTCAATTAATAGTTCACTAAAATCAATTCTGTTTTCCTCTATAAATGCATCATCTTTTTCTAACTAAGGTTTTAAACCAAAAATTGCAGAATAGGAAGAAAATAGTCTCTTAATGTGTTTTTAAAATAATAGTGAAAGGAGGTACTTGCATTTATATTGCTTGATTCACATAATATTTTTCTGCAATTTAAATAAACAATATCATATATTGGTCAATACAACTTTAAGGATTTTTAAGATGCTGTCTCTGAATAGACAACTGAATGTTCAGGAAGCCATTTCAGCATTCTATCATATGCGCTACTGAAGCATAATGAGGTGCGTGGTATGAACAGTGAGTTCTCTGGGTGATGTGTCCATTGCCACATCTTTTACAGTGAAATAAGTTACTTGATCAGAATCACTTCTAGGTCAGTAAAATGATAGTGAATAAGATATTCCATAAGTCCATGGATTACACTGTTACTACAAATATTTTGAGCAAGGAAAGCAAATTTTTTAGAAATGTCTGTTTCTCTGAGTGCGGAATCTACCCCTTTCTTGAAGGAATGTTTTCATTGTAATCAATTTCCTCCAGGTAGTTCATTAGTCCTGCTGAGGACTTATGTATGTTGAGAGGTTATGTAATATTGGACACTTAATCTTGTTTTGAATATACCAGTTTTCAAAGTTCTCCATATCCATATTTCTAATTTCCACATGCTCTTCTTACAATATGACATTGTCACTGCTCCCACAAAATTTTGGGAATCAATTTTCCTCCTTGTGAAAGTCAGTGAGCCATTGTGATTGCCTCAGCCAATATAATGTAGCAGAACTGAAACTATGTGATTTCCAATCATAAAAATTTAAAACATTCACTTGGTGCTCTTGGATTACTCACACATGGAACCTATAAAAATTCTAAATGTTTGGATATAGAAATTTATAGATTTAATGGGACATAATGGACAGGCACAGCTCAAATGAACCAGATATTCTAGACTACACAATTCACTAAAGCATGAACAGATGAATTGGAAATACAGTTATATTCTGTGATGTAAATTGACTTTCTATAAATTTCATACCTGCAATTATAAGCCACTTTATCTGATTAAAATGCAATGGAAATAAATTTCAAAAACAATACAATAAGAAAAATTTGAATCAAATTCAAGTATAAAAGCATTTGAAATAAATAATCCAATTATTTTACCTGGAAGAGAACAAATTACTACTTATTTAGACTTATGAAGACATCTGCTTTGAGCTAAAATAATTTGCATGTGAATAAACCTCTGGACAAGGTCATACAAAAAAAATGGTGCATACACTGTTGTAGCCAAGGCACTAGAGAAGAACATATTATGCACAGATAAGGTTGATAGAGCTGAATATTAATTGGGCAATATTATAAAAATATAGGTGAAAAGTTAATTAGCTAAGCATTCAAGATAAGGAAGTAGAAAATAAGCAGAATTCAAAGAAAAAGAACTAGAAGAATAAGAAAGTAAGAGATGAATCAATAAAATAAAAAGCGTACACTATATAAAATAAGAACCTATTTAGAAGTTTATTACAGATGTACAATTTCTTATCTAGAATTTAAAAAAAAAAAAGATCTAAAAACCATTCTTACCATTAAGCTTGTAGGGAAACTTAATTTATGTAGTACTATTTATAGGCTTTATAGATTACTCTTAGTGTGAATATTCATGCAATTTGATATACAATATTAACATGTTTGATTATGAAGGACTACTGCAGATGCTATTATGGGACCAAAAAATTTATAATTTATGCACCACAACAGTTTCTAAAACTTTAAAAATTCTGTATTCATGAGCACATCTGTATCAATGAGCAACATTTAAGAAACTATGAAACTACATTTGAGAATACATCTTTTACCAAAAAAATCTACTTATAGCCATAAAATATTGAAAAACTGAAATGTATAAAATACCAAAACCAATTCAAGAATTAATGGAAATTTATGTTTCTTTAACCACTGTATTAGTCAAGGTTCTCTCAGGAAACAGAATCCACAGGAGATATCTGTCAGTAATATGAGATTTTATAAGAGTTACTTATATGACCATGGAGATGCCAAGTCCATGTTCTGCCAGCAGGCTGCAAACCAGGGACTCTGATGAAAGTCCAATGAAAGGTCCTGGTTTAGTTCCTCGAAGAAGTTAGCTGTCTAAAGATGAGCTGGGAAATTTTCTCTGAATGTTGAACTCACTTTCCCTTTTAAGGTATTCAACTGATTGGTAAATGTGTCACCCATTGATGATGGCAAACTCCCTGATTGATGCAGATATAATCAGCCATCCACACAGTAAACTCATTGGTGACTAAAACCCAGAAATGTTCTTGTATCACAATTAGCCCAGTGTTTGCTGGACCAAACACCTGGACACAATTACCTGGCTGAGTTGACACATTAGCCTAAACAATACAGTCCACACCTTGCCAACTTGAAAACCATATACACTACCTTAAACCATACATAGACTCTAAGTAAAAACTATAACAGACAAACATATATATATATATTTCCGCCTGAACATTTTCAACTCGCCTGTGTACAAACAGAAATGCATTAATTCCCCACAGAATAGAATGCAAGACTTTGGGTATTATACAATCTTAAACTTGACATCCTTAAATATTATGATATGTAATTAATAAAACTTTTCATATGATAGCAGAAAAGGTTGGGGAAGAAAGCTAAGAAATTTTGTTTTGTGTACATTACAATCATACTCATAATGAAACAAGAAGGAAGGGCTCATGACTATTACAGTCCTTATTTCTGTGACTAGTCACATGGTCAAAGTTCATATTTATCACTACCTTCTTCCACTATCCACTCCATGTCCTCGTTACCCTCAGCAAGCACTTCAGCTGGCCATGGTTCTTTGCCTGGTGGGGTGACCCAAACTTTCCTTCCTAAAGATTCTGGGCCACTATTACTCCTGCTTAGACTGATTTGTTGCAATTTTCTATTGACTTTAATCAAAGGGCATAGCGGTACTAGGAGATACCCTAGAGGTTCTCTTTTATTCCAGGCAAAATTTTTTTACCCCCATTATTTAGATGTAGTCCAACTTCCCCTTGATAGTCAGGATTAATCACCTCAGCCAGTGCAGTAATTCCCTTCTTTGCCTGTTGATTCACAAGTAAGAGGAGCCCAAAGTAGCCAGGTGGCAGTCTTAGATTCCAGTTGAATGGAATCACTGTTGTGTTCCCTGGTGGCAGCACTCCTCCTTTTGGGACTAAAACCTGTAGACCAGCAGAGTTTACTACTGCAAGGAAAGGAAGCAAACATTTTCCTCGTAGGTCACTAGGAGTAATAGTGAGTGGTGCCACTCCCATTTCCATCCCTTGATTCCTTGATCCATGAATCCTGGTTATGGGAGAAACAGCACTATAGAATGGATGCTGATTTAGAGCATGCACAGCCTCCTGGAGAACATTGCCCCATCCCTGCAAGGTATTCCACCCAGTTGGCACCATAATTGAGTCTTCAAACAGCCATTCCACAGTTCTATTAATCCAGCTGCTTCAGGGTGATGGGAAACATGGTAAGACCAGTGAATTCCACGGGTATGTGCCCAGTACCACACATCATTTGCTGTGAAATGGTTTTGTTGATCAGAAGCAATGCTGTGTGGAATGCCATGGAGGTAGAAAAAATATTCATTAAGTTCACAGATGGTGGTTATGGATGAAGTATTGTGTGCTGGAAATGCAAACCCATATTCAGAGTCTGTGTCTATTCTAATTAAAACAAATCACTGCCAATTCCATGGTGGAAGGGGCCCAATGTAATCAACCTGCCACCAGGTAGCAAGCTGGTCACCTCAAGGAATGGTGTCATATCTGGGGCTTAGTATGGGTCTCTGCTGCTGGCAGATTGGGCGCTGAGCACTGGCTGTCGCCAACTCAGCCTCGGTGAGGGGAAGTCCACATTTCTGAGCTCTGCGTAACCTCCATCCCTACCTCCAAGGCCACTTTGTTTATGAGCCCATTGGGCAATGACAGGAGTGGCTGGGGAAAGAGGCTGAGCATTAGCCACAGAGCGGGTCATATTATCTTCTTGATTATTAAACTCTTCTTCTATTGAAGTCACCTTCTGGTGAGCATTCATGTGCGATATAAATATGTTCATGGTTTTTGCCCACTCAGAAAGTTCTATCCACATACCTCTTCCCCAGACGTCCTTGTCACCAACTTTCCAATCAGGTTCCTTCCAAGTCCCTGACCATCCAGCCAAACTTTGGCAATGGCCCATGAATCGGTGTACAAAAGCACCTCTGTCCATTTCTTCTTCAAAGAAAAATGAACAGCCAGCTGCACTGCTCAAAGTTCTGCACACTGGGAGGATTTGCCCTCACCATTATCCTTAAAGGATGTCCCAGAATAGGGCTGCCATGCTGCAGCTGCCCACTTTTGGGTGGTACCTGCATATCATGCAGAACCATCTGTAAACCAGGCCCAAGTTTTCTCATCCTCAGTCAACTGATTATAAGGGTCTCCCCAAGAGACCAAAGCTGTGGGCTGGGAAAGAGAGGGTAACATGGCAGGGGTCGTGACCATGGGCATTTTGGCCTCTTCCTCATGTAACTTACATGTGCCTTCAGGATCCACTTGAACCCTATCATGTATACACCAATTCCACTTTATTATGGAGTGCTGCTGTGCACACCCAACTTTTATGGTTTGTTGGGTTAGACAATACCCAGCTCATGATAGGCAACTGAGGTCTCATGGTAACTTGATGGCCCATGGTTAAGCATTCAGTCTCTAATAAGGCCCAGTAGCAAGCCAAAAGCTGTTTGTGAAAAGGGGAATAGTTATCTGCAGAAGATGGCAAAGTTTGCTCCCAAATCCTAAGGGTCTGCATTGTGATTCCCCTATAAGGGCCTGCCAAAGGCCACAGACAACATTTCTATTTCTCACTGAAACTTCCAGCACCATTGGATCTGCTGGATCATATGGCCCAAGTGGTAGTACAGCTTGCTTAGCAGCCTGGACCTGTCACAGAGCCTCCTCTTTTTCTGGTCCCCAATCAAAACTAGTAGCTTTTCTGGTCACTCAGTAAACTGGCTGGAGGAGCACACCCAAATGAGGAATGTGTTGTCTCCAAAATCAGAAGAGGTCAACTAAGTGCTGTGCCTCTTTTTTTTTTGTCATAGAAAGGACCAGATGCAACAGCTTATCCTTTACTTTAGATGGGATATCTTGACATATCCCACACCCCTGGACAACTAGAAATTTCACTGTTGTGGAAGGACCCTGTATTTTTGTTGGATTTATTTTCCATCCTGTCTTATACAAATGCCATACCAATAATTATAGAGTCTTTGCTATTCTTGCTCACTAGGTCCTATCAACATGAAATCATCAATATAATGGACCAGTGTGATGTCTCATGTGAGGGAGAGACAATCAAGGTCCCTGCAGGCAATATCATGACATAGGGCTAGAGAATTGATATACCCCTGAGACAGGACAGTGAAGGTATACTGCTGGCATTGCCAGCTGAAATCAAACTGTTTCTTGTGGTCCTTTCTAATGGCAATTGAGAAAAAAGCATTTGCCAGATCAGATCAACAGCTGCATACCAGGTACCAAGGGAAGTGTTCATTTGCTCAAGCAATGATAACATATCTGAGACAGAAGCTGCAATTGGAGTCACCAACTGGTTATGATTATGGTAATCTACTATCATCCTCCAAGATCCATCTGTTTTCTGGACAGGCCAAATAGGAGAGTTGAATGGGGATGTGGTTGGGAATCACCACCCTGGCATCCTTCAAATCCTTTATGGTGGCATTAGTCTCTGTAATCTCTCTAGGAATCCAATATTTCCTTTGATTTTTTATTTTGTTAGGTAGGGGCAGTTCCAGTGGCTCTCTCTTGGCCTTTCCAACCATAATAGCCCTCCCTCCACAAGTCAGGGATCCAATGAGGGAATTCTGCCAGTAACTGAATATGTCTTAACCAATTATGCATTCTGGAACTGGAGAAATAACCAGAGAATGGGTCTGGGGAACCACTATACCCACTGTTAGATGAACCTGAGATAAAACTCCATTAATCACCTGACTTCCATAAGCCCCTACTCAGACTGGTGGACCACAGTGACGTTTTAGGTCTCTTGTAATTAATGTCACTTCTGAGCCAGTGTCTAATAATCCCCAAAATGTCTGATAATTTCCTTTTAACCAATGTACAGTTACTCTGGTATAGGGCCATAGGTCTCTTGGAGAAAGGTGGGAGGAAAATTAACAGTATAAAGTTTTGGCAATTTAACAGGATCTTTCCCTAAGGGGATCTGGCCTTCTCATTCAAGGGAGCCTGGGTATGTAAACTATCTCAAGTCTGGGAATTGATTAAGGGGCTGTGATTCTCTGCATCTATAATTTGAGTTAAGGTTTTGTTCACTTGACCTAGAACTCTTGTGCTTATACAGTTCCAGAAGAAATTTAGTAGACTGCCCATATTTTTCACTTCTAGGTACCCCATGATCTATTAGCCAATGCCATAACTCCATGTGACTCAGACTATTCTGAGTGCTGTTTTGAATCTGCCTTTCATTGTGGTAGCCATGCCCACCTTGCCTTTGGCAATTGACTCCTGATACTTGACATTTACTGGACCAAGATCTGATCATCCCCATAATGTTTAATGATTCTAATTCCATTACAGCCCTCCCTAAAGTAATATCTAGAGTACAGAGGAGTGCAACCACAGAACTCTTCAGAGCAGATGCGGTTAGTCTTAGAAATGTATTCCTCACAGTGCTGGTTAATGTGTGTCTTCTGGACATTCCTGGGGTAGGTGGGCAGGTCTCAAATGGTAAATCCATTCTAGCATTCCAATCTCTCTAAGCCTTTGAATGCCCCCATCTACTGTATAGCAGGGCAATCGGGCATCTAAACCCCAGACAAGCTAGGCCATCTTTTGGTCCTTGTTTCAGTCAGCCACCCAAACAAACCATTAGAGCCCTTTCTAACCCCTTGAGCAACAGCGTTGAATCCAGAATTTCTGCTTAGTGGGCCCATATCAATAAATTCAGTCTAATCCAACTTTGTATTCCTTCCACCATCATCCCACACCTTTAGTAACCATTCCCACCCATAGTCCCCTGATTTATATCTATATAAGTTGGAAAATTCATGCAGTTCTTTCAGAGTATAGCATATTTCTTCATGGGTCACACTTCGTATTTCACCTTTGGGGGCTTGTTGTGATTTTAGTCTAGTAATTGAAGAAAAGAGGGATAGTGGGGTTAGGTAAGGAGAAAGATTAGAAATGTCTTACAAACTGCTGATGTCAGGGCATTCCTTTACATTTCCTTCTGGTGAGACAGGATTGATCTCTTCAGGCAGGGTTTGGAAGGCAGATTCCTCAGGGCAGACTGGAGGTTGGGCAGTGCTTGCTGGAGTTTGGCTGTTACCTACCTCAGGCCTGGAAGTAGGTCCTGACTTCCTGGGGCAGGCTGGAGGGTGGATGATAAAAGGTTGACAAGGTGTGGCCTCCACAGGGCAAGCCATTGCAGGTTTATCTGGTAAAGTGTTGGCAGAATTTAAGGTTCCAATGTCCCCACCAGTATTATCATCATCCTGTATGTCTCCATCCCAATCCTTGGGGTTTCACTCCTTTCCAATCAATGCCTTCACTTTAATTGCAGAAACCACATGGGGTGGAGATTTTAGTTTCCTCTGTAATTCCACTACTCATACAATGAGAGTCTATGTTTGATTCTCAGATATCTCAAGTCTGTGGCTACCAGAGACAAGATTTTCTTCAGGGCACACATAGCAACTTTCACATCATTCATGTGGTATTTAAATTTCAAATTCGAAAACTTTAGCTCATCTTTTTCTTTCATAAGTGTATCTAGAGTATCTAGAAGGAGCCAGCTAACATCATTATACCTTTTGACTCTGCCAAATTCTGTTAAGGTGTTGAAAACACTCTCACCCAGATCCTTGCTTCTTATAAGTGTGGAAGGATGGGAATCCAGTGATGCTATTTTGCATATCTCTATTGCCAGCTCATGCCATGGACTATTAGCAACCTCTTCATTATTAGAAAGGGAGTCATTAGTACCGTTGAGCCCAAATAGACTAGAGAGCCAATTAATTACAAAACTCCCAGAACCAGGTCAGACATCCCATGTTGAAGACTCTGTTTCTCAAGAATCACTCCCAGTACCAAGCTGTATTAGTCAGGATTCTCTCAGGAAACAAAATCAACAGGAGATATCTGTCAATAATATGAGATCTTATAAGAGTCTCTCACATGTCCACGGGGATGCACAAGTCTAGGTTCTGCAGGCAGGCTGCAAACCAGGGGCTCTGATGAAAGTCCAATGAAAAATCCTTGATGAGTTTCTGGGAGAAGTTAGTTGTCCAAAGACAAGCTGGGAAATTCTCTCTGAATATTGAAACCACTTCCTCTTTTAATTTATTCAACTGATTGGATAAAAGCGTAACCCATTGCTGACAGCAATGTCCCTAATTGATGCAGATGTAATCAGCCATCCATGCAGTAAACTCACTGGTGACCAAAATCCATAAATGTTCTTGTATTACAATTAGCCCAGTGCTTGCTGGACCAAACACCTGGACACAATTACCTGTCCAAGTTGACACATTTGCGTAACCATCACAACCACTTACAATGACATTAAGTTTTTTTTAAATTTAAATCACCAGTTCCATAAAGTTTTAAAACTAGTTTTACTAGACATCAAAGGAACAGATCATTCTAACCATGTCAAAGATACTTCAGAAAATATATCCAAATGATATACTCTTCAGTTCACTTTAGAAAAGAAGTATAACTTTAACTAACAATGAAACCAAATGTGATAGTAGATTATGGTACAATGTAAGCAATGAATATAAAAGCAATTTTATTAAAATGATTTCAGCAACATATGATAGACTCTTAACACTCGATGACCAATATATATTTTCCAAGAAAATATGTTTCTCCATTAGTGATATAAATAGCAAAGGGAAAAATCTTTTATCATTAACAAAATAGTAAGAAATTGTGATGGAAATTTGTAGCCAAGGAGAGTGCAAGAATATTTTTTATATCCAATACATATACGTGAAATAAGAGAAAAAGAAAACTTAGAATGTATATCATGTTCAATGTTGAGAAATTAGAAATATTACATGAAAGACAAGGAAAAAGTCAAGGATGAATATTATCATCATTTCATTCACCATCATTGGTGGTGCTAGGCTACACAGCAGAAGAGATATAATGTTCAAGAATTGAAACAACAAAATAAAACTTATTCTCTGTTTACATGAATGTTTACATTATAAAAGGATTATTTAAAGTTTTAAGAAATAAGACTAATATCCAAAATCAGTTTCATTTGTATGTATTAGCAGTCATAATAGAACAAGTCTTGGAAAAACCACAATTTAAGAATAAAACAAACATATAAGATACCCAAAGGAAATATCATATATTGTCTTCAAAATCATATATTTTTTGAGAGATATATAATATGTAAGGAAATGAGGAGATGTATCTTATTCTTAAATAATATTATATAAAAGTCATTTGCTCCCAAATTGTTCTATAGATTCAGTGCAATCAGTTCAATTTCAATTAATATCCTGCAATATTTCTCATGGAAATCATTGAGCATTGTCTACATGCATGTGGAATATCAGTCAGCATTAAAGACATGACAATTCTGAAGAATTAAAAAAAGGAAGGGGGACTAGTCCTTTTACTCCTACAGGAATAAAAATAGTGTGATATTAACACATTGATAGAAAAAAGTAATACAACATAATAAATAGCTCAGGAACCAACTCATGCATGAAAACTGATATATGAGAATGAAATTGATGATAGTAGACTAATGACTGTTAAATTATTGATGCTGCAACAAGTCATTTTATCATGTAGTAAAGAAAAAATAAATTGTATCTCCTCACAGCCTATACAAATTCATTTCCTGTTGGATTATACATTTGAAAGAATCATTTTTGAAAGGTTATGATTTAAAACATTTATCCAGTTAATATTGTAAAGGAATCCTTCAACAAAATAAAAGATAACCAAAATAAAGAATGGAAATTTTACTATATTAAATTTAAGAACTTTTTAAATTAAAAATCCACCATAAATAGAAGGAAAAAAATCTCTAAATTGGACGTAGTTATTTCTAAACCTTATGACTTACAAAGGACTAGTGTCCAAAATTTATAATCAACTCTTACACACAGTAACAAGCCAAATGGTATACAATCCTTTAGAAAAATGTGCAAAAGATATAAACAAGCATTCCACACAAGAAAGAAACAAATAATCTATAAATATATGAAAGAATGATTAGTAATATTCTTTCTTTATAATATTTTTATTGGACTTTGGTATTAAAGTGATGTTAAAGCTTCATAAAATGAGTTTGTTAGCAGTTCTTCCTCTTCAAATTTGATAGAGTTTGGGAAAGATTGGTATTTGATCTTCTTTAAATGATTAGTATAATTTACCTAAGAAGTCATCTGGTCCTGGACGTCTCATATTGGGAAAGTTTTTGATGACAGTTTCAATCTTTTTATTTGTTATTGGTTTGTTGAGGTCTTCTATTTCTTCTAGAAATTGTTCATGTATTTACAGAAATTTGTCCATTTCATCAATGTTATATAGTTTGTTGGCATACAGGTGTTCACAGTATCCTCTTTTGATCTTTATTTCTGCTCGATCGGAGGTAATGTCACCCTTTTCCTTTTTTTGTTTTATTTAATTCATATTCTCTCTCTCTTTTTTTTTTTTTTTGTTAATCTAGCTAAGGGTTTATCAATTCTGCTATCTCCTCAAAAAAACAACTTTTAGTTGAGTTTATTTTTTCTGTTGTATTTTCTTTTCTTTTTTTTTTGAGTTTTTTTTTATTTTATTTTTTATTATTTTTTTTATTATGGGTAAAAATCAAAATTCTCACAATACATACAAACATTTGCAAAATGATATATAAATATATATGTATATATGTGTATTTTTTTCTGTATTTCATTTCTTTCTGATCTAATCTTTATTATTTCTTACATTCTGCCTGCTTTATGAATGGTTTCCTGTTGTTGTTGTTTTTTTTTTTTTTTTTTCCTAATTCCCCTAGGTGTTCAGTTAGGTCTTTGATTTTAGCTATTATTTCTTTTTGAAAAATAAAAATAAAAAGGGCTTTGTTGTATTCCATAAGTTTTGGTATCTTGGGTTCTCATTTTCATTATTCTTGTAGTATTTACTGATTCTTCTTTTCATACCTTCTTGTTTAATCCACTTATTTTTGAAGAGTGCATTGTTTAATATCCATATTTTTGTGGATTACCAATTTTTCCTCCTGTGATTAATTTCTAACTAATTCCACCATGTTCAGAGAAAGTGTTTTGTATAATTTCAATGATAATAAATTAAGTGATATCTGACTTATGTCCCAATATACGCTCTTTCCTGGAGAAAGATCCATGAGCCCTTGAGAAAAATGTATATCCTGCTGTTTTGTGTTGTAATGTTCTGTGTTTGTCTTTTATATCAAGTTCATTGATCATATTTTTCAAGCTCTCAGTTTCCTTAGTTGTCCTCTGTCCAGATGTTCTATTCAATGTTGAGTGTGGAGTGTTGAAGTCCCCAAGTATTATTGTACAGACATTTGTTTCTCCCTTTAGTTTTTCCAGTACATATCCCATGTATTTTGGGGCATCTATATTATGTGCTGATATGTTTATTATTGCTATTTATTCTTGGTGAATTGTCCCTTTTATTAATATATAGTAAACTACTTCATCTCTTCTAACAATTTTGCATTTAAAATTTATTTTATCTGATACAGATACACTAAACCCACGCTATTAGCATGGAATATCTTTATCCAACCTTTCATTTTCAGCCTAATTGTGTCCTTGCATCTAAGGTGAGTCTGTTTTAGATAACAAATAAATGGCTCATGTTTTTATATCCATTCTATCATTCTATCTGTATTAATTGGGGAATTCACTACATTAACATTCAGTGTTACTAATATAACAGCATTACTTACTATATCT
The DNA here is from genome assembly GCA_026826555.1 of Tolypeutes matacus. NCBI lineage: Eukaryota > Metazoa > Chordata > Mammalia > Cingulata > Chlamyphoridae > Tolypeutes > Tolypeutes matacus. The sequence goes on from JAKSZT010038317.1 coordinate 154,667, forward strand.
CTTTTATCCCTTGGTTTTCTGTCTCCTTCTTGCTATTTTCTGTCTTTTAACCCTTTCATTTCCTCTTACTTATGTCTTCATTTTTACACTCTTTTCCATGGCTCTCTCCCTTGTCTTTTTTTATCAGGCTGTAACACACCCTTGAAGATCTCTTGTAGATTCATTGTTTTGGTAACATACTCTCACAGTTTTCTTTGTAAAGTCTTTAAAATTGTCTTCATTTCTGAAGGTTAGTTTTGACATCTAAAGCATTCTTGGCAATTATTTCTTTTTCAGTACCTTAAATATATTGCACCACTGCCTTCCTGCCTCCATGATTTCTGAAGAGTATTAGTGCTTAGCATTATTAAGTCTCCCTTGTTAGTAATATATTGCTTATCCCTTGCTGCTCTTAAAATCTTCACTTTATGTTTGGCCTTTGACAATCTGAATAGTAAATGTTTAGATGTAGGTCTATTAGAGTATATTCTGTTTGAAGTATGTTGTTCTTCTTGAGTATTGATATTCACATCTTTCATAAGTGTTGTAAATTTTAATTCACTAATTCCTCAAATATTATTTATTTTCCATTCTCTTCTTCTGGCACATATAAAACTCATATGTTTTGTGCTTCATGTTGTCATTCCGTTCCCTGAGACCCTGTTTGATTTTTTTGCATTCTTTTCTCTGACTCTTCTCCTATCTTTTCAGTATCAAATGTCAAGTCTTAGTATATACTAATTCATAATTATAACACTTCAAATCAGCTCATGTAAGCCTCTAATGTACTTTTAATCTCATCCATTGCGTCTTTCATTCCCATAAGTTCTGTCACTTTTTAGAAGGTTTTCAAAATGTTCTTTATGCTCACATAGTGTCACCTTAATATCCCTTACTTCTTTACTCATATTTTCCTTCTACTCCTTAAATTGATAAGGGAGGTTTGTGTGAATATCATTTATTAGTAGTCTTAAATCCTGAGTCTCATGTGGCTTCTTATTTCATTCCTATGACTGAGCCATATCTTCCCGTACCTTAGAATGTGTTGTTGTCTTTCCATGATACCTCAGCATCTGCTTATGTTGATGATTTTACTCTGTTGGTTAACTTCTCTCTCCTCCATATTGGTTTTATTTCACAGCTCTTCAATTTTCAGATTAAATTTTTTCTAAAACTTTAATATTGCCCTTTATAAGTAGTCATAACTGTGGCAGGGGGCCACTAATGAGGCCCAACCCAGTCTACTTTGATGAGAAAGATTTGGGAAAGCATAGACTGTCTTCCTTCATGTTCCTGATTGACCAACAAATGGCACTCCATGGCAAACACTTCTACAGATATGAATCTTCAACTACCACTACATCTCTCAGCTAATGAGTTTTGGTAGTTAAATTCACTGAAGAGAAACCAAAGTCAGCCTTCCACCACACCCTCCTGCTTCCCAGGGAGGATTCTGTCCATTCCCCTCTCCTTTGGCCTCTCAGCTATAGGTTTTACTGAGGCTGTTCATTTAATAAGGGCAGTGTTCCAACATACAATGGTATAAACTCAAGGTTTTCTCTTTGGCTTCTGTATTTCTGCATCCCCAGTCCTTCCTGGATGATGCATGCCACTTTCCTGTAGTGCAGGGTTTCCCAAATTAGCTCACTCAGGCTTCTTCTATGCTTTCTCTTCTATTTTGTAAGAAAGCCATGTACTGCCTGAGCTACCCTGACACCATCTTTGTTCTTCTCCAGTCAACCTCTTTTTAAAGAAACTTGTCATTGTTCAATAGGTTCATGAAAGGGGAAATGGTGTTCAGAATGGAGGTTATACATGGACTTAGCAATTCTTTAGTTTTCTTGACTGCTCAATTGAAATTCATTAGTTCATAGATTTGAGGCTAGGAGAATTAAAAATCAAGGCATCATCAGTATGATACTTTCTCTCAAAAGACTGCAGTGCTCTGGGGTTGACTGCTGGAGATCCTTGGTCCTTGACATTTCTGTCAAATGGCACTGTAAATGGTGGAGTCTCATGGCCTCTCCATTGTATTCCAAGTTCTGTTGATTTGAGGTTCTGACTGCACCCTCTGTGGCCTTCTCTCCATTTGTCTCCAGTAATAGGATCAAGATCTATCCTGCTGAGTTCTGTCACACTTTAACTGAAGTAACCTTATCAAAAGGTAGTACTTACAATCAGTCCATAACCACCTGAACAGATTAAGCTTATGAACATGTTTTCCTCAGGTACATATCTCCAAACCTTCAAATTCTGCCCTCTGGACCCACAAACAGACATGTTCTTTCTATGTGCAAATTGTATATATTCCATCACAACATCCCAAAAGCCTTAAATTATTTCAGTAACAATGCTAAATAAAAAGACACTTCAAAATCTGTTTTGTGAGTGGCTGTCTGTCCTAGGGCACAATTGTCCTCTGTGGACAGGTGATGCCTAGTAAACAAATTGTCTGCTTCAAATATGCAGGGATTGAGAGGCATAGAATAAACATTCCCATTCTAAAAGAAAAAAAAATGGATTGAAAACAGTTCCCAAAACAGAGCAAAGCATTGATTCACAAAAACTTGGGGTTTTGCGAGTCTGAATTCCATAGAGCAAGTTGCAAATTGGAAACTTATGAAGGTGAAGTTCAATTTCCCAAGAGCAGCTGGCTCATTTAATTAGAGTAAGAAATTCTTTCTAACATCTGAAATCCTCAGTTAATGCTTTTAAGGCATCCAACTAATTGGATGAAGAGCTTCCCTCATTGCTGAGGCAATCTCTATTTTTATTATAGATGCAATCAGTCTCCATTGCAGGCAAAGGAATATTGGGGCAATTGCTTTTAGGTCTTCAAGATTCATCCATGTTATCCCGTGCATTGGCACTTTTTTTTAAAGCTGAGTAATATTCCATTGTATGCATGTACCACATTTTCTTTATCCATTCATTTGTTGATGGGCACCTGGGTTGATTCCAACATTTACCAATAGTGAATAATGCCACTATGAACATTGGTGTGCATATATATCTGTCCATGTCTTAGCTTTCAATTCTTCTGGGTATATACTCAGCAGTGGAATCCTGGATCATATGGAAGATCAATAGTTAGTTTTTTTGAGGAACCTTCGAACTGTCCTCCATAGTGGCTGGACCATTCTATAATCCCACCAGCATTGAATGATGGTTCCCATTCACCACATCCTCTCCAACACTTATAGTACACTGTTATTTTTTAAGAGATGTCATTCTAACGAGTGCATGATGGTATCTCATTGTAGTTTTGATATGCATTTCTTTAATAGCTAATGATGTTGAACATCTTCTCATTTGCTTTTTAGCCATTTGTATTTCTTCCTTGGAGAAGTGTGTTTTCAGGTCTCTTGCCCATTTTTTTTTAAATGGGTTGTTTGTCTTCTAATTTTTGAAGAATAGGATTTCTTTATATAGGCAGGATATTAGGCACTGATCAGATATATGGTTGTCAAATATTTTCTCCCATTGTATAGGCTACCTTTTTACTTTCTTAATATCATTTGAGGTGCAAAAGGTTTTAATTCTGAGGAGATCCCATTTATCTATTTTTTCTTTTGCTGCTCGTTCTTTGGGTGTGAAGTTCATGAAACCATTTCCTATTACAAGATCTTGTAGAAGCTTCCCTACATTATCTTCCAAGGTCTTTCTGGTCTTGGTTCTTATATTTATATCTTTGATACATCTTGTGTTGATTTTTGTATGAGGTGTGAGATGGTGTTCCTCTCTCATTCCTTTGGATATGGATATCCAGTTCTCCAAATGCCATTTGTTGAAAAGGCCATTCTCTCCCAGTTGAGTGGGCTTGGTGCCCTTGTTGAATATCAGATGATTGTATATTCGAGGATCTATATCAGAATTCTCTAGTCATTTCCATTGGTTGATATCTATCCTTGTGCCAATGCGATGCAGTTTTAGCCACTGTAACTTTGTAGTATATTTTAAAGTCAGTCAGTGTGATACCTCCAATTTCATTTTTCTTTTCAATATTCCTTGGCTATTTGTGGCCTCTTATCCTTCCAAATAAATTTTGTAGTTATTTTTCCAATCCAACAAAATACAGATCCTTTCCTGATAAAAACACTGCAAAAGATAGGAATAGAAGGAAACATTTTGAACATGAAAAAGGGTATATATGAATAATTCAAAGCTATCATCATCTTCAATGTTGAAACCCTAAAAACTTTCCATCTAAGTTTGGGAACAAGACAAGGCTGTCCTCTATCACCGCTCCTATTTAACATTGTCTTAGAATTACTTGCTCTAGCATTGAGGTAAAAAAAGTTGTAAAAGGCATCCAAATTGGAAAGGAAGAAGTAAAAATTTCACTGCTTGCAGATGACATGATCCTATGCATTGAAAGCCCTGAGAAATCTACAACAAAGCTTCTAGAACTTATAAATGAGTTCAGTAAAGTCACAGGCTATAAGATCAATGCTCAAAAATCAGTAGCATTTCTTTATACCAATAATTAGCAATCTGAGGAGGAAATCAAGACAAAAATACCATGTACAATAGTTAATACAAGAATCAAATACCTAGGAATAAATTTAACTAAAGATGTAAAGGAGTTATATACAGATAACTATACAACACTAATAATGGAAATCAAAGAAGACTTAAATAAATAGTAGAATATTCCTTGTTCATGGATAGGAAGACTAAATATCATCAAGATGTCTATCCTACCCAAACTAATCTACAATTTAATTCAATCCCAATAAAATCAACACAGCATTTTTTATTGAATTAGAATTGCTTTCAAGTTAGTTCTTTAGAGGCATAACAAAGTTCACATTCTGGATTGTTTCAGTAACTTGGATAATTGTTTAGACTTGTCCTGCATATTTCCTAACCTGTAAATTATGAAATAGAATATATAAAGAAAAGTTAAAAAACTCTTACCGTGGGTTTATTCCTGAAACCTCCATTTAAATCAAGAAGCAGAACACTGCCATAATCTCCAAAGCCCATATCATGAGACTTCCTGAATGTAACACTTCCTTTCTCCTTAAATTAATAATCTATTCCTTACCTGATTATCTTGTACAGGATTATCTCATGGAAGTTCTTAGTGTTTATCTCATTGGTTTCCTCTGAAGGCAGGATGAGATTATTTGATATGCAGAACATATGGTAAGTGCTCAAACATGTTTGCTATTACTTATTCTGCTCATGCAGCACATTGGAAGCCAGGAAAATTAGAATGACTGAATTTGTTAAGTGTCAATAATTGTGGGGAATACATGGTTTTGCAAGAAATATAAGGTACTATGAAAAATCAGGGGTTTTCGTTTGTGATTACGTATATGAACTCTGGACTAAGAAAACTCTAGTTTCAAGTTCTGACTTGCTAAGTACTAGTTAGGTATTCTGTATATAAGTAAAGGAAAACCTCAAATAATTCTTATGTCTTTAAATACAATTACTCTTTTATGAGCCACAAACTGAAAACAATAACATGTCAACTTAGTATTTTATTCTTCCTTAAGGTTTTCTTTATCTTAAATTTGAAACTTAAAACTGACTCACATATTTAGTTATGTGAAAAATATTGTCTCTATATTTTGGATGAAGAAATCATTGTTGAAAGAAATGAAGTTACTTGCAGAGTTAACAACTAAAATCAATGGCAGTTTCAAGATTAGAAAACAGAGATCCTCTCCAGTCTATAATTAAGGATCTAGAAAATTGGTGGCAATTTATACATGGGGAATCATTAATTTTAGGAGAAAGTGAAATCAAAAAGGGAAGATTTCAACAAGTGAAATAAAGCATCACCTGTGACTTTAGAATAGGAGAAAACTGGCTTTTCATATACATATTTATAAAAGTTATTTGGTTAGAACATCAACAATTTAATTAGAGTAATTAACTTTGTAGCAATAAATGCAGACACAATGTTTGGCTTTGTCTGAGTACTCCACTGACCTTAGTTTCTTAAGAAGAGTAATTTCATGTGTGAACTATAATCTTTTGAATACTGTTATTACACTCCTTATGAATTTCCCAAAATCATAAAAATGTCTCCTTAATTAATAATCTGATGGATAAGAAACCAAAGACTCATAACATTTTACTTTCATAATAGAAAGTTATTATTTGAAATGTTTGCAAAAGCTGGAAGGAAAGAGTGAAAATGCACACTTCAATAGGAAAAAAAATCAGCATATTTATAGAGAAAAATGCAATTTATGTTATATATGTGGAAAGTTATTTCTTTCTATTTGTATTCAATATTTATTTTTTCTATTTTAGTTGGATTTTTACATATCATTTCCCATTTTATTTTGGGAGGTAGAGAACATGGGAAAGAATTCACATATATTTGTTTTCTTCATGCACATGACTAAAATAATGTTATTGTTCATATCCACTCAAATTAATAAGAAATTAATTTAAGAGTTCTCCAAATCAGTATTTTAAATATTATTTTAAAATTTTAAAATAGGCTTTTCACTTATAAGTGAGGAAATATTCACACAGCATAATTGGGGTTATACTGAGAAGTTTTACTCCCAATGGTTTATATAGCAGATTATTCTAAATCGTAAAGTCGCATAATACAGAATGTGATTTAGATGGATCAAGTTCTTGGTAATGTCTTCCTGTTGTATATGTTCTGTACTACCAGACTGCTGCCTTCTGGTTTTCCATCTTTTTGAGAACATGAAAGATTTTTATAATTAAAAGTAAAGAAAAAAATGAATAGTTCAGATTACTTCATTTTTAAGGCTTCGTCTTCATTGCAATGGATTTTTTTTTTTATTTTGAAGGTGACAATTGTCAAATAAATCTGTAAAAGGGTTTTGAATAGGAAACTTAAAAATTAATTAATGAAAAAGATATGTATATGTGGCGGAGGCAAGGGGGTGGCAGAATAAGGAGCTCCAAGAGCCAGCTTTCTAAATCACTGTGTTGGGGGACCTAGGAGAAAAGAAGAGCATATTGCAGAATCCCATTTGCAGTGACAATTCATGAGTAGGGCACTCCAAACTGAGAAGGCTCATCCCGTAAAAGAGGCACAAATCACTCCAGGATTTATTCCCTAGCTGGAGTTGGAAGCTCTATTTCCCAAAAATGGGAGAGGAAGAGACAGTTAGACACCAATTTCAGCTGCTGATGAGTACATTTGGATGGAAAAGTTCACTTCTAAGAACAGCTAAACTTTGAGTATGTCCAAATAAAAAATAGGCCAGTAGCCTGCCTTTTAACTCTGCCCCTGGCAAGAGGGAAAGTGGGGCTGATTGAAAAGCACAATGAATACAGGGAGTGGTGTCTTTCCATGCTGGTCGGATTGCAGCCATATCTTAGGCTCCAACTTCACCTCCAGCATGGAGGAAGCTGGAGGGATCTGCAGCAGGCTTTCTGGGCAATTGCAAGCACTTCTGGCCTGCACAGACTAGGTTGATGGACAAACTTGTGGATACATCTCCAGCCCCAATAAAATAGAATGAGTGTGGTGTTTCCTCAAATTCTCCAGGCAACTGCAGCTGCTTTCTGCCCACAAACTATCTTTTCTTTTTAGAATTTTAGAATATGATTTTAACATTTATATGGCAATGCAATTCATCTAGATCAGCCCACATGAGCTTATAAAGGAATAAATTTGGAGAAATCATATTTCCTAATTTCAAGGCATATCATAAACCTACAGTACTCAAATTAGTGGGGTATTTTCACAAAGATAGACAATCTTTGTATTGGACTTAGAATAGAGAATTAGATCCACACCTATTTGGTCAACTGGATCAAAGCAAAGGACTGTAGGAATTCAGTAGAGAAAATATAGTGTTTTCAACAAATGTTGGTGGAAAAAATTGGACATCCATATCAGATAATGAACCCTCACACATTATACACACATTAATTCAAAATGGATCATAGATGCCTATACAAAATATGAAAGTATTTTTAAAGAATGAAACGTAGATGAATATCTTCCTGTCCAAAGATAGGCAAAGAGTTGATAGATATAGTATAAATCCATGATCAGAAAAAGAAAGGGGGAATCCCATGTGGCTCAGTGTTTGAGTGCTGGTTTCCCATATATGTGACCTGGAGTTCAATCCCTTGCCCCCATGTTTAAAAAAAAAAAAGGCATGATAAAAGAATTTTAAAACAATGGTAAGAAGGAGCTTATAAATAGAATGCAAAAAGAAGTTATGCACTAGGAGAAAGTATTTGAAAAACATAGTTTCCAAAATGAACTATTATTTAGAATATATATTTTACATTTTAATAAGAAAAATTGAACAACCCAATTAAAATTGAACCAATGTTTTGAACACATACTTCATTAAAGAAGATTGAAATTTGCAAATAATACAAGAAATGTTGCTAGACATTACTCAAATATAAATGAAAATGATACTGCTTCTTGCCGCTTGAATGACTAAAATTAAAGATTGATCATATAAAGTGTTGGGGAAGATGTGTAACAGCAAAATATCAATGATTTTTTCAGTCCTTAGGTGATATAAGAAGGCTAGAAAGAACTGCAGTTTGGTATTTCCTGTCCCCCAAGTAGGTTAAACTCTGGAAATACACACCTTGGTTTCCTTTGAGTGTAGGCATTTAGCAATGATAACAAACTGCTCTGGTTTTATCGCAGAGTGGTCAGTTTTCATCTCCCCTGCTAGAAAAAGAAGGAGTTTTTTTCTCTGAAATTCTGAATGGAAATTAGATGGGGCTCCTGTAGATAAGACTCATATAAGTGTGGGATGCCCCTAAGGCTTGGCCACCTACAAATTTTGTCTCTCAATCTAGCCCTTGCTTTGACTCCAGTGATTCATTAATTATCCTTTAGTTTTCCTTCCTGGGGCTGACTAAATCTGTGGTTTCTGCTCCAGATAAATTGTGATCATATTTTATCTGCCTACCTCTCCAGATCTCCAGAAGGGAGTTTTCCCTGGAAACCCCCTCCTATGAAAGATCTCAGATTAGTTGTTATGCAGTTTTTCAGCTTTTATCTTGTTGAGAGGGTGGAAGTGATGACTATCCAAGCTCTTTACATGTCATAAAGGAAAACAATTCGTTATCATTCAATGTTAGGTGTTTACAAATTTCCTGATATTGTTTCTTTCTTTTTTTTTGGATGTTCAAGAATTTGTTTAATGTATAGCTAGTAAGATGTAGATCTGCAATTAAAACTTGAGCTGAACTCTAAAGCCCCCATGCTTTACTGCTTCCTTTTATTAGTTATTGTTGTGTAACAAACCATCTCACAATTTAGTAGGCCAGAAATCCAGAAGCAGCTTAGCTGGGTGATTCTGGCTCAGACTCTCACAAGGTTACAGTCAAGGTCTACCAGGGCTGAAGAATCTGCTTCTAAGCTCAGTTATGAGATTTTTGGCAGGATTTAGTTTCTTGCTGGTTGTTGGCCAGAAGATTCAGTTCCCCCACCACATGGTTCTCTAACAACATGGCTACTCACAACATGGCAGCCTGCTTTTCCCAGGGCAACAGATTAAAGAGAGACTGGGAGGGAGAGAGAGCAAGAAAACAAGAAAGTTGGTCAAAATAGGAGCTTTGGCCTCTTATAACCTAATCTTGGAGGTGCTGTACCATCACCTGTCTGCTGATGGTCACACAAACCAGTCAGGGTTCAGTGTGGGAGGCATCAACACACAAGGATGTGAGCACCAGGAGGCAGGGATTGCTGAGGGCCACCTTGGAAACTGCTCACCACACTCCAGCTTTCTGAAGTAAGACATGAAGGCCAGCCCTGCAGAATAATTCATAAGACACTATCCCTCCAGAAAAGTTACACAAATAAGCCTTAGTTTACCCTCAGTTGTTGTTGTTTCTTTAACAAGCATTTATTCAATTTTCCCAAGGCACTGGGCTGGGCCCTGTAGATATAACCTAAAGGTACAGGCTTATAGTGAGTTAAGGCAGGAAATAAGAATCAGGCCATGTGGGTCCTTGAAGAAGAGAAGATGGGGATGCCAAGAAAGAGAGTTAGAATCAGGACTCCATGACAATGTGGCTCAAACTCTTTAGTCCAGATATGAGTTCATCCTTGGACAAACCAGGTTTGTTTTCTTGGGTCTGAAGAATGTCCCCACAGAAAATGGGGGAATAAGAAAGAAGAGAGGGCAGAGTAGGAAGTAAAGAAAGAAACATCCTTAGCTGCTCACCAATGTCTTGGATTTCACAATTAGACATTCTTTCTGTAGCTTAAATTTATCAGAACCTATTTCTTGAGCCAGATTTTCCTAAGGAAGTGGGGGTAGAAAAAGTAAGAAGAGCCAACCAGATACTAAAGGTGAATAAGGGAAATGCCAGAGGCTAGGAGGAGAGGTAGAGGTGGTAGTAGTGGTGAGGTGTTAAGGACACAGGGGAGGCAAGTGGTTCCTTAAAGACCAAATTCCAAGACTTTCCAATTTCAGTCTGTTGTGGGTAGGACCTCTGTATTCTGGGAAAATCATAGCATCCTGTACTGCTGAAGCATGCTAGATAGGGAATCCATAGATAGATCTGGAGGCTGGCAGAAAAACTGCTGCCATTAACATGTGTCCTCCAACACCCCCAAGATGGCTGCTGGAAGACCCTCACAAGAACTCCCATTTGGAATGAGATTTCCTCCAGAAGCCAGGAGAAGCTCTGAATATTCTCCAGGGACCTTATCATTGCTCCCCCCCCACGGGACTGATGGGTGGTGTAATCAATCAAAACAGCCAACAGCTGGAACTCCTCCCATGCCATTAGCAAAGGGCAGAATAATTAATGGTTCAAAAAGCAAGTGCAAAGGCCTTTTGCCCTCTCTTGCCTTTTGACCCTATTCTTGCCCTGCTCTTGCCGTGTCCCCCAGCATGGATCAACACACAAGTAAAACCTGGGCATTTATAACCTATAATGGACAATTATAGTCTGTAAATCAGCCTTTTTTATCACTCTTCAGCCCCTTCCTCTCTTTGGGACCCATGATCTGTTATTTTCTCCCATTTCTCTTCCCTCCCTACCTTAATAAATTACTGGCCTAATCAATGTGCCTTACTCTTGAAATTCATTTCTTGCAGCTTAGTCAAGAACTTAGACAAAATCCGGATACAATGCATATTCAGAAACACACATTACATTCATTGTAATTGCTTGTTGAATAAGTGAATCAATCATTTCCAGGAACCCCCCACCCCATGGGTGTAATAGGAACCTAGCTTAATAATATATTTCATTCCATTCTCTTCCTATTCCCTCTCCCAAACACTTCCTCAGCTGCTTTTCAAACCAGCTCTCCCCTAAGACCATGGGAAAGTTAATAAGATCTGAAGTCATTCAGTTTCTCTATCTGGGTAAGATCAATAATAGCAGCTCCCACTACTCAATAGAAAGGAAACTATATCCTTAAAATCAATTTTACATTCTTCAAGATTTGGGAGGACGAAGGCGGGGGTTAGTTCCAAGAATTCCAAAATGCACAGATTCATTTTAACTGAAGGGGCCCAGCCCATAGATCGCTGACTGAACAGGTACGTTTCCAAGGTGCCTGCCAAGCCTGGAGGTGCATTCCCCAAAACAGCCAACCTACCCAAGTGGGCCAAGGTAAAACCAGAGTTCCTCTCTTTTCCCAGCACCCGGAAAGCACACAAGCCAAGCCAATTTCCTCTCTTGAAAACCGTCCTAATGTCTCCTGATTGAACCATCCCACCTCCGCGCCTTTCTGGGCTCCTGCCCTAACCCCAGCGCCCAGACCCGAGCTTCCAAGGAATACATCCCCCGGGTATGACCCTTGAGGGCCGCCGAAGTCATGTGATGGTCTGTTTCTTTCTTAAATAATATATTTAGCAGAATACACTTTTAATTTCCAAATATATATAATCATTTATTGCTACTTCCCCCACTAATTTATAGTTATTTACATATACACACATATATATGTATATACACAAATATATATATATTTATACACAAACACAGACACACACCCATATCCTGAAGTGTGTGTTGCCCCTGGAGAAACCTGTCTAACACATAGAGTACAGTGGGTTGCCAAGTGAGGAAGAGGGGAAATACATGAATAAAGGAAAAATCATGTAAAATAAACATTAGGGACCTTGCATAGATCCATGTGTATAGTCTGCTCTAAACAAAAGGGGTGAGATTAATTCCACCCTGTGATCTTTAGATTCTATTGGCACTGTCTGTCTCCCCCAACCCAGGGGTGAAAGTAAGACAAACATATCAAAAACAAAAGCTAATGCAACAAGAAATTGATTAATAATTATGGATTTTCCTAATTCTAACTACCCTAGTACTCACTGGTACCTAGTAACTCAAAAGTGTACATCACTGTGAACTTTCAAATGGTCATAATTACATTTCTAGAAATGTCTTCCAATCTCCATCATCATGGAAACAATTTTCTGTTGCTAAGGAAAATCATAATGCTCCTTTGAAACTCTATCATCACATTAATGCAGTTAGGTGATAAAGAAGAATTCCACATTTCTTAAGTATGTATTATGTACTATGGTAAAAAAAAAAATAGTGAATATTGCCTTTAAGAAAATAATTCTAGGAAAGAGGACAGATAGAAAATAAAATAACTATAATATTTCATCAGTGCCTTACATAACATTATTTCTGAACCTTTTAAATGATGGCCCTGAAGAAATGAATGCAAGAGAAACAAGCCTTAAAGCAGTCTATATGACAACTATAATAGATTTGGTTTTACTTCTTTAATTATAAGTATGCATATTTGTCTGCTACACAAAGCACACGGGAGCTGATCCCTCTTGTCCTTCTTGTGCCTTTTCATTTAAAGTTGTTCTGAGCAAGTGTTTCCCAAAAGATGCTCTTTGATGGCAGATTTGCATAAGAGTCCAAAGCTTTCCACATCAATTTGCTAGTCCGTAGCACAATGCAGAAATAGACAAGAACCCAGTCTGAAGGGCCATCTTGACAAAGAAGAGTAAATTGTTGCTGAAGAATTGAACATGATGGTTAGTATTCACCAATTAAAAAAAAAAGTTTTGCGATTAAATCATTGTGACCTCAAATGATTCTTTGCTTTATATAAAATTTGACCTTAATATTTCCAAATTTGTAAGTTTATATTCCTCTGGAATACAATTCTGTTAGCTATTTTCAGGAGAAGCCATGCAGAAAATATGGATGACAATTTGGGAACAAATTAAGGTTTTAGTCTGTATTTGTATTTGAAAAAAAGTAAGCATAGTGAAAAATGTTTGGATTTTATAATCATTCAAAAGGCCCAGTTGAGTCTTTGCCTTAGCATTTGTGCAAACCTCAGCTTTGGTTGCAATAAACATATATACATATAACAATAATGTAAATATATTCTCCAATAAACTATTGGGGTAGTAATAAACCCCTGCCAGGTAATACTGAAGACAAATTAATGGGTATATGTAAAATATCTAATAAGGTGCCTGGAATATAGTACCTATAATTTATGATATTTACTTATTTTACTCTAAATCCATCAAAGAATTAAGGATATGAATTTCATGTTTACATTTTTTTCTTTATAATAAATGTGATAAATAATTAAATAATCTGAAAAAAACAGATGTATTAGCCATTTTGGGATTTCATAAAATCCATATCCTCTTGTCTACCTAGACATAATTCACACATCTCACCAAGTTTTTCTTTCTTCAGTTTTTTCATTTTTCTTCTTCAATTTTTTTATTCTTTTACTTCAATCATTTTTTTTAAATTTCAAAATGTAGATATCACATATTTCATAGCACAGTTTTTCTCTACAGATTTAATTTGTAAGGGAAGAGGAACTTTTGGTAGAGACTGAGGATTAGTTAGGAAAAAGGTTCACTTGAAATTATCTCCAAAACACTGCATTTATTTGCATGTGATTATGTACAGATGCATGGGTGTGTGTGTGTATTTGTGACAGTGGATGGAGCAGGAGAAGGAAGAGAGAGACAGTGACAAAAAGACAAAGAGAGAAAGAAAGGGAGAGAAGGAGGGAGGGACAGAGGGTAGGAGGGAGAGGAAGAGAGAGAATGGATTTGTATATAGTTGAGGGAGATTTTAAGCATTAGAATAAAATCAGAAATAAAATGATATGAGGATATTTTCAGGAAATATTTCAGCACGATTTTGGTTTTTAAGAGGATTCCCAATAACTACTCTCTGGGCATTGCTTTTGGGATCTTTTCATACTTAGGTGTGGGTTTTCCCAATTGATGTGGAATCATTGTAGGTACAGCAAGACTGGACCCAAATGTTAAGAGATCCTGAGGTTTGTACCAAACTAGGGAAATATTCTAAACCAAGAGTTTGGCTTTTTATAATTTCAGTTCTCTAGTTATTCTAGAATATTTTCTATAGTTCTACTGAAAATTTATTCCTAGATATATTACATTCTTTAAATTATCAGATTAATTGCCATACACAGAGGAAAGGTTTTGATATTCTCAAATTGGGAAGATGTGCTATGTTAAGTTGAATTTTGAGTGCAGGATACTTATACCAATATCCATGTTTTTTTTTTTTTTTCTTATACTTAGTATTTCTCTAAAATGAGTAAAACAACTGGCAGACCAATTAATTCATGACAATGGTGGAATCCCATTTTATTACACAAGTGTTTATCCCCAGCAAATCATTTTCAGGGACCTGTTCTGAGGACTTGCTTTAGGTTAGAATCTTAAGTAAATAATTCAGGTTATTTCTCAGATGTGAATAAAAGCCTTGTTTTTTGTTATTTCTTTTGTTTGTTTGTTTGTTCTGAGTTCAGGAAAGAGGTCTTTATTAGCGCACAGCATCCCAAACATTAAATGCAGCCCATCCACTTGTGAAACTAAGCCAAATCCTTAATAGTTGGTGATATAAACTGCTCTTCCTACCAGTGCTAGGCAGGGACACACTTGCCCTACCTTTTCCTTTAAAGTAGGAAAGTTCCAAACTTCTCTGCTTTTCATAATTACTGTTCTTAAGGGCAGGTCAGGTCCAGAAAGGTCTGGAATAAGACAGCTTTTGGGTTTGTGTGTGAGGATCATGGGAAGAGAGTTCAGGGCCCCAGGACAAAAGCCATTGCTAAGAACTGGAGGAGAAAGAGAAAGCTCCATATCTGCCCTGGGTTTTTGGGGTCTAGGGGCATGAAAATGTAGCACCTGCTCCTCCTGTGGAGTTACCCTGATGACAGGAGCTATCAGTCACTAATGAATCCCAGCCACTGGCACCTGCTGCTGTTTGAGGATCTTGTTGAACAGTTCCCTGTACTGGACCACGGTATCTGCTGGGCCATATGCTGTGTCATGCCTATTTCCAAACACTGCAGGAGCCCTTGGGATGTGGGTGCCTTGAAAACACTGTAGAAATTCAAAAGTCACAGGCTACTACACAGGGGCCATACTCCACCTCCACCGAGATGTCCCAGGTGCTGAGTCCCATTGTGACTGGCTCACCTACACTAGGAAGTCACAGTGCTGGTAACGGGTGCCCTATATCTCAATCTTGCTGACCTTGGCAGTCTGGAAAAAGTCCTTGAGCTTCACCATGAGCACATCCAAGCTGCTGTCAGCAATAAGGCTGGGTCCATTCTCAAAGAAGGCAAAATAGCTCAAAGGGATCTCTGAGTTATGTATCACATACATCTGCTTCCTGGTCTGACTTTGGCTGCCAAGAGTGGAAGCAATCATATGGTATTTCTCACAGTCTATCCAAAATGTTCCTTGCTTCTCTACTCAGAGCATCTCCAATTTCCAGGTAAGGAGCTCCACATTCTACTGGACACTTACCCTCAGCCACAGGCATCTTGGACACACAAGTCACTCCCATAGTGCCTGGAAAGAAGGTAGAATGTTCAAATAGTTGAAATGCAGCTCTCTCTGGCTGTTCACATCAAGTGAAGACTCCAAAGGCAAGCTTCCTTTTTTTTTTTTTAATTTTAAGAATAAATATTTAGTTTCAGTGGATAGGCGAAATTTTTGGGTGATTTGGGGATTCCAGATAAATTATGCAACAGAAAGAAAGGGGGAGACAATTGCTTATATTTGTCCATGTAGTAAGCTGCAAAGATGGAGAAAAACCCCATTTACTTTGTATCTGTAGATACAAAATGGCTGTATCAATTTGGCCTGTGGATAACATAGCAAACTATGGAATCTGGCACCAAGTACAAGTTCATATCTTGGGTCTGCTACTTTATATCTTAATGATTTTGTGTAATTAAAACCCACTTATGCCTTCATGCCCCGTATATAAAATGAGTATAAGAATAGTAACTCTTACTATTTTTTATGGGATTTAATATAGGTAAAATATTTATAAAATCCTAGGATTATAATATGCTCTCATTTAATATCATTTGATGTGATAAAAATATCTTAATCTAAAAAGGTTTTAAATGATTAAGACCTGTAATAAATTCACTATGAGCTACATCACTTTTTTCTTTATAAATCACATCAAGGTGAATAATGGTGTTCAATGTTTAAAACTATGTTCTATATTATTTCAGATAAATTAAGTGTCTAGTACATATTCTTGACTTACACTAACCTCATGGAAAATCAGTACAATGTCACTAAATTTGTCTTCTTGAGGCTATGGGAGACTAAGCAGATAGAGCCACTCTTCTGTTTCTTGTTCTTGCTCTGTGACTGAGCACTCTTAAAGAGGAACATCATCATCTTAGATTTTCAGGTCCAATTTACCAGCATCAAGCACTGACATTGTCAATTTTTATCCATGAGCCTTGGCATTTTGCTCTATATAGACTACACTCATTTTTGAAATAGGTGTAAAATTGGAATATTATGTTTCCTAAATAGGTTGTAAGATTATATTGCCTACCATATGTGAAATTTTACCATGGCATATTCCATAATAGACCCATAATAGATCCATGTTGTCTTTTCTATTCCCCTACCATTTTTCTTTTCTTTTCCTTTGCTTAGATGATTTAAGCCGGCTATGTTTCACCCCACAATAGTCTCCAAACAAAGTGTCTGATATCTAACCTCTAGTTTTTTCTTTTTTCTTTCTGCTATTTCTCTACTTAGATTCCTTTCCTCCTATATTTGATTGTCATGTGTTACATACAATAAACATTACTTTTTCAATTATGTGGTGCATATGCATCAACAGACCAGAAATACAGTCCTACCTCAGAAATATTTTGGATTGGTTTTGGACCACCACAATAAAGTGAATATTTCACAATAGTGAGTCACAAGTTTTTGGTTTCCTGGTACAAATAAAATTTATGTTTATTGTTTTCTATAGTTTTTCTAAAAAAAAATGTACATACCTTAATAGAAAATGTTTTTTTTTTGCTAAAAATGCTAACCATCATCTGAGCTCTCAGCCAGTCCTAATATTTTTGCTGATGTTGGGACTTCAGTGTTTAGGTTGCTGATATCAATAACTGCTGACTGATCAAGTTAAGGGTTGATGAGATTGGTGTGGCTGTGCCAATTTCCTAAAATAAGACAACAGTGAAGTTTTCTACATCAATTGACTCTTTCATGAAATATTTCTCTGTAGTATGTGATGCTGTTTGGTGGCATTTTACCCACGGTAGAATTTCTTTCAAAACTGAAGTCAATCCTCTCAAACCCTACTGCTGCTTTATCAAATAAATTTATGTAATATTCTAAATCCTTTGTTGTCATTTCAACAATATTCATAATATATTCAGAAGGAGTGGATTCCATTTCAAGAAACCACTTCCTTTGCACATCCATAGAAATGCAACACCTCATTTTTACAGTTTTATCATGAGATTACAGCAGTTCATTCACATCTTCTGGTTCCACTTCTAATTCAATTTCTCTTGCTATTTCCACCTCAACTGCAGATACTTCCTCCACTGAAGTCATGAACCCCTTAAAGTTATCCATAAGTGTTAGAATCAACTTTTTCCAAATTCCTCTCAATGTTGATACTTCAACCTCCTCCCAAGAATCATGAAAGTTTTCAATGGCATGTAGAATGGTGAATACTTTCCAGAAGGGTTTTAATTTTCTTTTCCAATATCTATCAGAGGAATCATGATTTATGCCAGCTATCATCCTAGGAAATGCATCTCTTAAAGAATAAGACTTGAAAGTTGAAATTACTCCTTGCAGAAAGTGTATTTGCAGGCAGGCATGAAAACATCATTAATATTGTTTTATACCTCCATCAGAGCTATTGGATGACCAGGTACAATGCCCATGAGTAGTAACACTTTAAGAGGAACCTTCTTCTCTGTGTAGTTGGTGTCAACAACTACAATATTCAATAAGCCATTTTGAAAACAGATATGAAGTCATTCAGGTTTTGTAGTTCCATTTATTTTATTTATTTATTTTTTATTATGGGTAAAAATCAAAATTCTCACAATACATACAAACATTTGTAAAATGATATATAAATATATATGCATATATGTGTATTTGCTTACAAAAATGTTATTTATATATATATATATGCATATATTTTAAGAGGTGCTTAGATTACCCAAAACACTACACGGAACCCACTGGGATTCCCATGTTGCCCACCTCCCACACCTCACACCACATCCCACACAAACATCTCCCACAGTGTGGCCCACCAACCTCAATGAACCCACACATCCTGGAGCCCCGCCACCAACCACAGACCACAGTGCACACCGCAGACCACACTCTCCCCCACTCAGCCCTGAGCGGTGTGTGCTGATCCAAAATGGCCCACATCCATCGCCACAACAGTACTCACGACAACCTCCAACTCCCAAAGAAGCCCCTGTATCTCAACTGCTCATCCCCTCCCTACCCAAAAACTGTCAAGTGGCCACTGGCTCCACCTCATTGTTATGATTTCTTGCATTGCAAGAATCACCATATGTGAGCAAGAGAATACCATCAAGTCCACTCTAGTCCATAGTTCTTCCCCCAATCCAGAGGCGACTGGGATGGTGATGTCCACTCCAACTCCAAGTGAGAGAGGGCTTATATCCCATGGATATGGTGGGTGGGATGATACTGCCTGCAGATGCAGGCCCTCTCCATTCCCTGGGATGGCCATTTCCCATCGTTGTCTCCTCACCAGGTGACTTGGATGAGTCCATTGAGCTGTAGGGTAGGAATTGCAGCTCCACCTAGATTAACCCAAAGAAAAAATGACCGAAGTAAGAAATTCGTTACGAGTAATAACACTGAATGTTAATGGATTAAATTCACCAATCAAAAGACACAGATTGGCAGAATGGATAAGAAAATATGATCCATCTATATGCTGTCTACAAGAAACCCACCTTCGGCCCAGGGATTCAAGGAGGCTGAAAGTGAATGGCTGGAAAACCATTTTACAAGCTAACAATAGCCAAAAAAGGGCAGGAGTAGCTATTCTAATATCAGACAAAATAGACTTTAAATGCAAAACTATTGTAAGAGACAAAGATGGACACTACATATTAGTAAAAGGAGTAATCTCTCAAGAAGAGAGAACAATCATCAACATTTACGCACCTAATCGAGGTGCCTCAAAATACGTGCGGCAAACTCTGGAAAAACTAAGAGGAGAAATAAATTCCTCTACAATTATAGCAGGGGACTTCAACACACCACTATCATCATTAGACAGAACATCTAGGCAGAGAATCAATAAAGAAACGAAGGCACTCAACAATACATTAGAAGATTTGGACTTAATAGACATATACAGAACACTACACCCAAATACAGCGGGATTTACATTCTTCTCCAGTGCACATGGAACATACTCCAAAATAGACGACATTCTAGGCCACAAAACAACACTCAATGGATTCAGAAAGATTGAGATTATACAAAGTAATTTCTCTGACCACAACGGAATGAAGTTGGAAATCAATAAGGGCCAGAGAAACAGGTTAGGCACAAGGATATGGAAGTTAAACAACACACTCTTAGACAAACAGTGGGTCAAAGAGGAAATTTCAAAAGAAATCAGTAACTACCTTGAAACTAATGAAAACAACAACACAACATATCAAAACCTATGGGATGCAGCGAAAGCAGTCCTGAGAGGGAAGTTCATAGCCATAAATTCATATATTAAAAAAGAAGAAAGAGCTAAAATTGAAGACCTAACTGCACACTTGGAGGAATTGGAAAAACAACAACAAACTAAACCTAAAGGAAGTAGAAAACAGGAAATAACCAAGATTAGAGCAGAACTAAATGTAATAGAGAATAAGAAAGCACTGGAAACAATAAACAAAACCAAAAGCTGGTTCTTCGAGAATATCAACAAAATTGACAAACCCTTAGCCAGACTAACAAAGAAAAAGAGAGAACAGATGCAAATACATAAAATAAGGAATGAGCAAGGTGATATCACTACTGACCCCACAGAAATAAAGAGTATCATAAGAGGATACTTTGAAAAATTATATGCCAACAAGAATGACAATTTAGAGGAAATGGACAAGTTTCTAGAAACCCACAAACAGCCGACATTGATGAAAGAAGAAATAGATGAACTCAACAGCCCAATTACAAATAAAGAGATAGTCTCAGTCATCAAAAACCTCCGAACTAAGAAGAGTCCAGGACCAGATGGCTTCACAGCTGAATTCTACCAAACATTCCGAAAAGAGCTAACACCAAAAGCTCTTCAGCTCTTCCAAAAAATAGAAGTAGAAGGAATATTACATAACTCATTCTATGATGCCAACATTACCCTAATACCAAAACCAAATAAAGATACCACAAGAAACGAAAATTACAGACCAATTTCTCTAATGAACCTAGATGCTAAAATCCTTAACAAAATACTTGCTAATCGCATTCAGCAACATATCAAAAGGATTATACACCATGACCAAGTGGGTTTCATCCCAGGTATGCAAGGATGGTTCAATATAAGAAAATCAATCAATGTAATACACCACATAAACAAACTGAAAGAAAAAAATCACATGATCATCTCTATAGATGAAAAAAAACATTCGATAAAATACAGCACTCTTTCCTCATAAAATCACTGCAAAAGACAGGAATAGATGGAAACTTCCTGAAAATGATAAAGGGTATATATGAAAAACCCAAAGCTAACATCATTTTCAATGGTGAAATCCTAAAAGCCTTCCCTCTGAGATCGGGAACAAGACAAGGATGCCCACTATCACCACTCCTATTTAACATTGTCTTTGAAGTACTTGCACAAGCACTGAGACAAGAAAAGGACATAAAAGGCATCCAGATTGGAAAAGAAGTAAAAATTTCATTATTTGCAGATGACATGATCCTATACATATAAAGCCCTGAGAAATCTACAACAAGGCTTCTAGAACTTATAAAGGAGTTCAGTAATGTTTCAGGCTATAAGATCAACGCTCAAAAATCAGTAGCATTTCTGTACACCAATAAACAGCAAACCGAGGAGCAAATCAGGAAAAAAAATACCATTTACAATAGAAAACAAAAGAATCAAAAACCTAGGAATAAATTTAACTAAAGATGTAAAGGACTTATATACAGAAAACTACACAACACTGTTAAAGGAAATCAAAGAAGTCTTAAATAAATGGAACAATATTCCCTGATCATGGATGGAAAGATTAAACATCATCAAGATGTCTATCCTACCCAAACTAATCTACAGATTTAATGCAATCCCAATAAAAGTCAACACTATATTTTTTAAGGAACTGGAAAAACTAACCACAAAATATATTTGGAGAGGCAAGAGGCCCCGAATTGCCAAAGATATATTGAAAAAGAAAAATGAAGTTGGAGGTATCACACTACCTGACTTTAAAACATACTACAAAGCTACAGTGATCAAAACTGCGTGGTATTGGCACAAGGATAGACCTACTGACCAATGGAACTGGATTGAGAGTTCTGATATAGATCCTCGCATATACAGTCATCTGATATTTGACAAGGCCACGAAACCCACTCAGTTGGGAGAGAGTGGCCTCTTTAACAAGTGGTGCTTGGAGAACTGGATATCCATATCCAAAAGAATGAGAGAAGAATACCATCTCACACCTTATACAAAAATCAACTCAAGATGGATCAAAGATCTAAATATAAGAGCCAAAACCATAAAAACCTTGAAAGATAATGTAGGGAAGCATCTACAGGACCTTGTAATAGGAAATGTTTTCATGGACTTCACAGCCAAAGCACGAGCAGCAAAAGAAAAAATTGATAAATGGGATCTCTTCAAAATTAAAAACTTCTGCACCTCTAAGAATGTTATTAAGAAAATAAAAAGGCAACCTACCCAATGGGAAAAAATATTCGGCAACCATATATCTGATAGAAGCCTAATATCCTGCATATATAAAGAAATCCTTCACCTCGAAAATAAAAGGACAAACAACCCATATAAAAAATGAGCAAGTGACCTGAAAAGACACTTCTCCAAGGAAGAAATACAAATGGCTAAAAAGCACTGGAAAAAATGCTCAACATCACTTGCTATCAGGGAAATGCAAATCAAAACTACAATGAGATACCATCTTACACCCATCAGAATGGCAGCTATTAAAAAAACAGGAGACACTAAATGTTGGAGAGGATGTGGAGGAATAGTAACCCTCATCCACTGCTGGTGGGACTGCAGTATGGTCCAGCCACTGTGGAGGACAGTTTGGCGATTCCTCAAAAACTAGCAATAGATCTTCCGTATGATCCAGCAATTCCACTGCTGGGTATATACCCAGAAGAACTGAAAACAAAAATACAGATATATGCACACCAATGTTCATAGCGGCATTGTTCACCATTGCCAAAAGTTGGAATCAGTCCCGGTGCCCATCACCAGACGAATGGATAAGCAAAATGTGGTACATACATACAATGGAATATTACTCAGCTGTAAGAAGGAACAAAGTGCTAACACATGGAATAACGTGGATGAATCTTGAAGACCTTATGTTGAGTGAAGAAAGCCAGGCACTGAAGGAAGAACAGTATATGACCTCACTGATCAGAACTGAGGAAAGTGAGCAGTCTCTGAGAACCATTGTCTGAAAAATAGGTTAACAAAGGAGAGTAAGAGAAGAGCAGGCTTTGGGCCATCACCCATATGGACATAATCTATGGTAAAGGGATAGAGTGTGGTTGCATTTTGGCGGATGGGGCAGATGAGTGGTGGTGTTCCTGGGTTTATTGGTGCAGCACTGGGGGGGGGGTGGATTAGGAAGGGCTGGTTCAAATCCCCAGGGCATGTAACTGTGAATCTTGACATTCCATGGGTTGGGAGAGGGGGGTATCATGGGCACTGGGGGGCTGAGTAGAAGGGAACAGTCAAGATCTAATGGGTTGTTTGGTGGTCATGGGGAAGGTTTTTCATTACCTTACAGTAATGGACACAGGACATGGTAAATATCATCAAAATTATTAAACTGTATCATCTAAATTGTAAACTATACTGTAAATCACTGACAATGTTTAGTTCCTATATATTGATACCTGCATAACAGTTATAACAATGTTAACAACCAAAAAAAAAAAAGGGGGGGAGTTAATATGGAGTGGGGAAGGGGGGGTCGTTTGGTATCTGGGAGTCTCTGGAAATCCGTGTGTGACTTTGCTGTGACCTAAAACTTCTTTGAAAATTAAATGAAAAATTGGGAGACAAAGGGGATTGAGAGGAAGAAGGTGTCATGGCACACCAGACATCCGATAACACAGTGATAAAGGTAAGGAAAAAGGGAAAAAAGAAAAGAGAAAAGAAATAAAAATGAATATGTATATATATATATATTAAAGTCATTTCCTTTGCTTTTTTGCCCATTTTTTGAATGTCCCAATCCACTAATTATATTTTATTTTGTTTTGTTCTTTGTTTGATTATTTGTTTTTTTTTCCTTCTCTCTTTTTTTTTTTTCCCCCTGAGTTTCCTTATGTTTGTCTCTTGCATGTAAGCTTATCACACTTGTTTCTTTTTCCTAGTAAGTGTATTTGATTATTTTATGGCCTAAATGTTCATGGAGGATTTGGATCACAGAAGGGTTACAATGGGTACAGTGGGGGATTATTGGTGGGGGTGTCTGGGGGGGTTTCATGGGAATTGGTTCATCCGAATATACATGAAAGATATACAAAATCATTCAAAGGATCGGGGGATGGGGCATGGTCACAATGGGTGGATAATCACACAATAAATGAGGGAATCTGAATTCCTAGCCTGGAGAGTTCTGCCACAGTCTCCAAGGGAGCAGCAATAGTCCTCTGAGTGTAGGGACAGTGCCGGTCAAAATAGGATGACCCACTGATGTGGTTTTTTTTTTTTATTAATGACTACCCTTGTGAGTCTTTGCTCTTGTAAATGAGACTTAGCCTGCAGTTGTGGGGTGCCTAAGGGTTGCCACCTGAGAGCCTCCTTGTTGCTCAAATGTGGCCTCTCTCTAAGCCAAACTCAGCATATGATTGCATTACCTTCCCCCCAACGTGGGACATGACTCCTGGGGATGAGCCTCCCGGGCAACGAGGGATTAATACCAAGTGCCAACTGGCAGCTTTGCGCAGTGGCAGTATCGTAGCCAATGAGGTTTATCCGAGGCGTGATTATTGCTAATTGAAAACTTTTCCCAAGTGCCAACTGGCAACACTACTGGAAAAAGACCTTGAATAAAAGGGGGAAATGGTAAAGACAAATGAGTTCAAGTGGCTAAGAGACTTCAAAGAGAGTCGGGAGGTCATCCCAGAGGTAACTCTTATGCACACCTCAGTAGGAGCTCATAGAACATCTAAGTGCCTATCACCCCACTCGGTGGGGTTCCTGAGAGTTCCGGAGACACCCTGGTCCTATATAAGGGGGGATAGCCCCAGAGATTTATGCCTTATCAGTGGGTTCTATTTTGGAATCTGTGCTCCTGAGAGTGACAGAATTAGACTCAAATAAGTCCTCCCTGCATTTAGTTCACCAGTCCCTTCTATTAAAACCTATATGTGATGCTGGAGTTTTTAGGTATACTTCCAGAGACTGGAGCCTCCCGCCTACCTATGTGCCAGGTGTGCATGAAATCTAGGTGGAGCTGCAACTCCTACCCTACAGCTCAATGGACTCATCCAAGTCACCTGGTGAGGAGACAACGATGGGCAATGGCCATCCCAGGTAATGGAGAGGGCCTGCATCTGCAGGCAGGATCATCCCACCCACCATATCCATGGGAGATAAGCCCTCTCTCACTTGGAGTTGGAGTGGACATCACCATCCCAGTCCCCTGAGGATTGGGGGAAGAACTATGGATTAGAGTGGACTTGATGGTATTCTGTTGTTCACATATGGTGATTCTAGCAATGCAAGAAATTATAACAATGAGGTGGAGCCAGTGGCCACTTGACACTTTTGGGGTTGGGAGGGGATGAGCAGTTGAAATACAGGGGCTTCTTTGGGAATTGGAGGTTGTCCTGAGTACTGTTGTGGCAACGGATGTAGGCCATTTTAAATCAGCACACACCACTCATAACTGAGTGGGAGAGAGTGTGGTCTACAGTGTGAACTGTGGTCTATGGTTGGTGACAAGGCTCCAGGATGTGTAAGTTCATTGAGGCTGGTGGAACACACTGTGGGAGATGTTTGTGTGGGATGTGGTGGGAGGTGTGGGAGGTGGGCAACATTGGAATCCCAGTAGGTTCTGTGTAATACTTTGGGTAATCTAAGCACCTCTTAAAATATATGTATATTTATATATAAATAACATTTTTGTTAGCAAATACACATATATGCATATATATTTATATATCATTTTGCAAATGTTTGTATGTATTGTGAGAATTTTGATTTTTTCCCATAATAAAAAAATAAAAATAAAATAAAATAAAAAAAAAAGAATTCTTTATCTGGTAAAACAATCTTTCAGACATAAAGTCAAATTTAAAGTCTTTAAAGACAAGTAAAATCTGAGAGAGTATGTTTTCAAGAGAATGAATCTACAAGAGATATTAAAGGATGTATTAGAGCCTAGCAGGAAAAGACAAGTGAGAGAGCTCAGAAAAGAGTATAGAAATGAAGAACATAAGAGAAATTGAAAGTGTGAAAAGACAGACAATAGTAAGAAATGGCAACAGAAAGTCAAGGGTTAAAATGGATGACGTAAGTAACATCTTTATAGTAGTAACCCTGAATGATAATGACTTAAACTCCCCAATTAAAAGACATAGATTGGTAGAATGGATAAAAAATATGAGCTATCCATTTGTTGTCTACAGAGACTAAACTGCAAGGACACAGGCAAGCTGAAAGTGCAAGGTTCAAAAATGATGTTCCATATTAATAGCAATTGAAAAACAGCAGATGTAGCAATACTAATACCAGAAAAAATAGATTTTAAATCAAAACTCTTATAAAAGATGAAGTAGGTTACTATATATTAACAAAAGGGAATATTCACCAAGAAGAAATAACAATAATAATGTTTATGTACCTAATATAGATGTCCCAAAATTAACAGAATTCTACAAAGTATTTTACATTAGTTACTTTAATCTCCCCAACAGTGCTTTGGATAAATCATATTTCTCTCAAAAAAAATTATAACCTTCTTTCTGGTGAACTTATTTCTAGTGCCTGGCACTGAGGAATCAAGTACATATGTACCACATATATATATGACTCTAAGTGAAATATGCCAATGCAGATAAAGGTTTGTCAATTTTGTTGATCTCAAATAAACAACTTTTGGTTTTGTCAATTACCTCTCTTCTTTTCTTGTTTTCAATTTATTTCTCTGCTAATAATGGTTATTTCATTCTTTCTGATTACTCTAACCATAGTTTGCTGTTCCTCTAGCTGTGTAATGAGATCCTTGATTTTAGTGTCCTTCTTTTTAAATGTAACCATTGAGGGCTATAAATTTCCCTCTCAGCATTGCCTTAGCTTCATCCAATACACTCTGATATGTTATGTTCTGTTTCATTTATCTTGATATATTTACAGATTTTGCTTGCAATTTCTTCTTTGGCCCACTGATTATATAATTGTGTGTTGTTTAATCTCTATATATTTGTGAATTTTCCCTTTTTACTGCCTGATATTGATTTCCAGATTTATTCTTTTATGTTCAGAGAAAGTGATTGGTATAATTTTGATCTCTTTTAATTTATTGAAATATATTGTGTGACCTAACATATGGTCTATCCTGGAGAAATATCCATCCATGAGCACTTGGGATGAATGTTTATACTGCTGTTCTGAGCTGCAATGCTATATATATGACTATTAGGCTTAGTTTGTTTATCATATTACTCAAGCTATCTTTTCCTTTATTGATCCTCTGCCCAGATGATCTATTTAATGAAGAGAGCTGTGTATTAAAGTCTCCAACCATTATTATTGTACAGACATATATTTCTCCCTTCAGTTCTTTCAGTAATTGCCTCATGTAATTTGAGCCCTCCTGGTTAGATGCATATACATATATGATTGATATTTCTTCCTGGTGAATTGCCCCTTTTATTATTATACACTGATCTTCCTTGCCTCTAATAAAAACTTTGCTTTTAAAGTATATTTCATACAATATAAGTATAGCTATTCCAGCTTTTTTTATGGTTACTGCATTTATGGAATATCTTTTTTGATCCTTTCACTTTCAATCTATTTGTATCCTTGAGTCTCAAATGAGTCTTTTGTAGACAGCATATAGATGTCTTATATTTTCTTACCCACTCTGCCTGACTGTGCCTTTTGATGAAGGAGTTTAATACATTAACATTCAATGTTATTACTGTGTAGGCTGTTCTTACTTCACCCATTTTGATCTTTGTTTTTTATCTGTCATATATTGTTTTCAACACTCATTTTACAATTTTAGTTACTTTTACTGATTTAATCTTTATTTTTAGACTCTTCCATGCTTCTCTCCTGCCTTTATCTTTTCAGCCTGTATCACTACCTTTAGTATTTCCTGCAAAGCCAGTCTGTTGGTTACAATGTCACTCAGTTTCTGTTTATCTGTGAATATTCAAAACCTGCCTAATTTTTTTATGACAGTCTTGCTGGATATAAGATTCTTGGCTGGCAGTTTTTGTATTCCAGGATCCTAAATATTCCATACCACTGCCTTCTTGCCTCCATGGTTTCTTCTTGAGCATTCCTTATATGTGATCAATCTTTTTTCCCTTGCTTTCTCAGGATTCCCTCTTTATCTTTGGCAATTGACATCCTGATTAAGACATTGAAGAATAGTTCTGTTTGGGTGCATCCAAATGGGAAAACATGCTTCTAGGGCATAGATACCTATGTCCCTCCATAGGGTTGAGAAATTTTCTAACAACATTTCATCAAATATTCCTTCTGCCCCTTTTCCCTTCTCTTCTCTGTCTGAGACTCCCATGATATGTATGTTTGCATATCTCTTGCCATCACTTAATTTCCTGAGACCCTGTTCAACTTTTTCCACTCTTTTCTTCGTTTTTTTTTTTTTTTTGTATCTTTGCTTTCAAAGGCTTTGTCTTCATGTTTACTGATATTTTTTTCTGCCTCTTCAAATCTGTTGTTAAATGCCTCTAGTTTCTTTTTAATTTCTTTTATTGTGACTTTCATTACTATAAGATCTGCTATTTTTCTATGTCTGCCTTCACATTTTTATTTGTGCTCACTCAGTGTCTTCTTAATATGCTTAATCTCTTTAGCCTTCTCATTGAATTTATTAAGGAAATATGTTTGAAAATCAATGATAACTTTTCTCAACTCCTTTATGTCATTTGGAAGGTTAGCTTGTTACTTTGACTAGGCCGTATCTTCATGTTTCTTGGTATGGAATGTAAATATTTTTGTTGGTGTCTTAGCACCTGATATACTATATGTATTTATTCTTGGTCCCTTTTCTCTCCTTAGTCTAGGGCTTTCTATTTGATTGGTTTTGTGCTATAGTCCCTCTTTGATACTTGGTTCAACTTGATTTGTAACTTATACTGGTTTATGCTTAGCCAATCTGATTTTTTCCAGCTTTTTTCCACCTGTTTCTTACCCTTTCTCTCTTGCTTATTGCAGAATAGGAGCCAAGGATGCAGTTGGTACTGTGAGCTGTGGAAACTGAAGCTGCCCAGTTTGCCCCAGAAAGTGAAGAAACTTCTCCCACTTTTCTCCCCTGCAGCATTAGATATGTAGCTGTAGCTGTGTGTGGTAATCCAAGCCATGCAGGCCAAGACAATCTATAGTTGGTATGAGGAACTGATGAAGTTCTACACTTCTTCTTCTCCTACTTGGGTCAGGGTTGGAGCCACAGGAGTGTGCAGCAAACTAAGCTGTGTGAGTCAAAACTGACTGCAGTTAACCAAGTAGACATCAGAAGCACACATCTCCCTCCTCCCATGCTAGTGGTGGAATTGGAGCCTCCTGTGTGCCCAAGAATCTAGACCTTGCATGCTGAAAGTGACTGCCGTTTCTGGAGAAAGTGACTGTCCCTCTTTCTGTTCTGTCTGGGCCAAGGATGGAGCCACAGATGTGTCCAATAATATAGTTTGCGTGGGCAGAAAGCAGCTGTAGTTGCCTGGAGAATTTGAGAAACACTACCCCTATTCTATCCTATTGGGCCTGGGGCATATAAACAAGTTTGCACACCAACCTGGTCTGTGCAGGCCAGAAGTGCCTGCATTTTTCCAGAAAGCCTGCTGCAGATCCCCCAGCTTCCTCCATGCTGGAGGTGAAGTTAGAGCCTAAGATAGTGCTGCAATCCAAACTGGGTGGACAGACACCAGTCCCTGTATTCCCTGTGATTTTCAATCAGCCCCACTTTCCCTCTTGACAGGGGCAGAGTTAAAATTAAGACTACTGGCATTTTTCTGACTTTTTTTTTTTTTTTGCTCAAACTTTAGTTGCTATTAGAATTGGTCTCTAGCCACCCACATTCACTATTCAGTAGCTGAAATTGGTGCCTAACCATGTCTTCCTCCCCCATTTTTGGGAAATGGACTTTCCAACTCCAGGTTAGGGAATAGCTCCTGAAGTGGTTTGTGCCTCCTGCAGGGGATGGACCCTGGCCTCCTCAGTGTGGAGTGCTCTACTCATGAATCATCACTGCAGATTGATGCTGCAATATGCTCTTCATTTCTCCTAGGTACCTTAAAACAGTGATTTAGATAGTTGACTCTTGGAGCTCCTTACTCTGTCATCACCCTGCCTTCTCCACACATAGATATATTTTTCCATCAATTAATTTTTAAGTTCCTTTTTCAAAACTCTTTTACAGATTAAGGTGACCTCAAAATAAAAAATTCCATTGCAATGAAGATGTAGCCTTAAAAATAAATTAAACTGAATTATACATTTTTTTCTTTACCTTTAATTATAAAAATCTTTCATGTTCTCAAAAATATGGAAAACCAGATGGTAACAGTATAGTAGTACAGAACATATACAACTGGAGGGCATTACCGACAACTTAATCCATCTAAATTACATTCTGTATTATGCAATTTTCAGATTTATAATTATCTGCTGTTTAAGCCATTGGGAGTAAAGCTTCTCAGTATACCCCAAATTATGCTGTGTAAATATTTCCTCACTTATAAGTGAAAAGCCAATTTTTTATTTTAAAATAATATTTAAAACACTTGTTTGGAGAACTCTTTAATTAATTGCTTATTAATTAATAATAACATTATTTTAGTCTTTTAGTCTTCCAGCTTTTGCAAACATTTCAAATAATTACTTTCTATTATGGAACTAAAATGTTATGAGTCCATGGTTTCTTAACATTCATCAGATGATAAATGAAGGAGAATTTTTTTTGATTTTGGGAAATTCATCAAGTAAATAATAATAGTATTCATAAAATTATGGTTCACAAATGAAATTAATTGTCTTAAGAAACTAAGGTTAGTAGGGTACTCAGGCAAAGGCAAACATTCTGCTTGCATTTACTGCTACAAAGTTAATTACCCTAATTAATTTGTTGATACTCTAACCAAGCAATTTTTATAAATATGTATACAAAACACCAATTTTCTCCAATTCCAAAGTCACAGATGATGCTTTATTTAACTTGTTGAAATCTTCCCTTTTGATTTCACATTCTCCTTAAATTAATGATTCACCATGTATAAACTGCCACCAATTTTCTAGCTCCTTAATTGTAGACTGGAGAGGATACTTATTTTCTATTCTTGACACTGCCATTGATTTTAGTTGTAAACCTTACAAGTAACTTCATTTCTTTCTATAGTGATTTCTTCATCCAAAATATAGAAACAATAATTTTCACATAACTAAATAAGTGAGTAAGATCTGAGTTTCAAATTTAAGATACATAAAGGAGACAGACCTCAGGGAAGAATAAAATACTAAGTAAGTTGACGTGTTATTGTGTTCAGTTACTCATACAAGAGTAACTGTATGTTAGAGAGGTAAAAATTACTTGAAGTTTTCCTAGGCTACATACATACAGAATACCTAACTAGCACTTAACAAGTCAGATCTTGAAACCAGAGTTTTCTTAG
This sequence comes from Tolypeutes matacus, assembly GCA_026826555.1. Lineage (NCBI taxonomy): Eukaryota > Metazoa > Chordata > Mammalia > Cingulata > Chlamyphoridae > Tolypeutes > Tolypeutes matacus. The sequence goes on from JAKSZT010038317.1 coordinate 186,016, forward strand.
GCCAGTGTTTAAATTCATAATCACAAAAGAAAACCCCCAATTTTTCATAATACCTTATATTTCATGCAAAACCAGGTAATCCTCATGATTAATGACACAAATTCAGTCATTCTAATTTGGAAATGCCATGAGAAAATCCAAATTCTCAGAGTCTATACAAAAGTAAATAATACTCAAAATTTGCAAATTTACCATGTTCCTCTCTTCTACATATATAGCCAACTTACAAAGAGTAAGAAAGTTAAACCTAACACACCTGAATAAAAAACACTGAAGCTTATATTCTCAAATATGTGCATTGGTCTTCCAGTGTGGGTGTAGATTTTTCCCTGGGAATGTGGCACTGGCATTTGTTAATTATGGTAGTCAGTGTTACAGGGAGCTTATTCTTTGGATTTAGTTCTTCTCACTGCTCTGGTACATATGAATTCACTTTTTCTTAATCAATGCTTCACTGACTTTCTACCCAAAGTCATAATTATTTTTTCTTCTAAAATGAATTTCCCAGGCTGATAAGCATCATTTTCCTGTCATTGATTGTTCTGCTTGTTTGTTTGAAATATCTCCTCAAACACGAGATGAGCAACTCCTTGATTTTGTGTACATCACATATTCAGTCCATATATGGAAATGACAGGGCATAATTCACCATGGCTCTTTGATTTCTGCTTCAATTGTTGTGGGACCATTTCTACATTTTCTTCTGTGGTGTTGTCGGTTTCCTCATTGAAATGTGGCTATCTACTGTTCAGATTATTTCATTTCAGTTCCTTGAAATCATATTTCCCACACTATTAGTGCTATGGATAATGTGCAATACCTAATTCCTCCTACCTTTGTCAAAGTAAACCATGTACAATGGGAAGTCATATATGCTAAGAAACAGTTTGAGGCAAGTAAAATAATTTTAATATTCAAATGATCCAAATAAAGATCTGTAATTCATTGCTAAAATTATTCCCAATAGGGTGTCACTCACATGATTAACTAAATAATGGGAAAGTATAAATTGTAAAACTTCATTTTTCTTGTTCTATGGCATTAAATTTTTCTTGCATGTTGTTTGGAATTACCTTCCCAAATAATTAAATGACATCATGTATTTAAATTTTATTCACATTGTTAGAACCAGTAAAGCTTGTATAGCTGGATTCTAACAACTATGCAGGCCTCTATTATCTTGGCTATGTGTGATTCATGCATCATAGTCATTAGACATTTGCCCTGGGTCCCAAAGATTCAGTGTTCTGCTCTTTATGAAAGTTTTTAAAATGAAAATAAATATATGAGACTTTTGCTTTGAGGGTCTTTATTTTCTACAAACTATTTAGACTGACTAAGGAGAAAAGAAAAGTCTTGGCCCTAATGTTAGTTTCATTTCTCTACTAAATTTGGCTTCATTGTGTTTTCTCCAATCACATTAAAATATGTTTTGTTAATTTCTAATTATTATTTAAGTAAATTTCCTGAAAAATTATAAACTTAGGCTCTTAATATCATTCTCTGTGGATTTAGAAAACTCCCATCAGAAGAATTTATATATATATATGGATATGGCTGAATATAAATTTGTCTTTCCCCTGATCCTTTTCATTTCTATACATCTCCTTTTCCTTCATTTCTTCTTTACCAATGCATCCAAAGTTGAAACTTGGCTTCCAATGTGCTGCATGAGCAGAATAAGTAATAGCAAACATGTTTCAGCACTTACCATATGGTCTGCATATGAAATAATCTCATTCTGTCTTCAAAGGAACCCAATGAGATGAACATTAAGAGCTTCCATGAGAAAATACTGTCTAAGATAATCAGGTAAGAAATAGATTATCAATAAAAGACAGAGAAATACCTAATTTAAAGAGAAAGGAAGGATTGCATTCAGGGAGGCTCATAACATGGGCTTTGGAGTATAGCAGTGTTCTGTTTCTTGATTTAAGTGGAGGGTTCAGAAATAAATCAACTGCATGTCTTTTTAAAAATTTTTCTTCATATATTCTACTTCATAATTTAACAGGGTAAGAAATATGCAGGACAAGTCTAAATAATTATCCAAGTCAGTGAAACAATCTAGGATGTGAGCTTTGTTATGCCTCTAAAGAACTAATTTGATAGCAATTCTAAATTGTTTTTGTTTTTACTGTCCAGTCAATTCCTGAACAACCTAAAGTAACTTTTTATCTGTTATTTTGCTTTTCTTTTAGATGTTTCCTCCAGCCAAGGTAGCATTTCCAAAGTTGTTCTTGCTCTTTACAGAGAATAATTTGTCCCCTTACAGACTTCTCAGGGTCCCTGCCTCTAGATCTTTCTATCTTCAATCTTCATCCAGAAAAGAGATTTGCTCTCATTGATTTTCTACTCACTAAAGTGATTAAAAATCTATACATATTTTTCAATGTAACAATTATGTAAATGAAATCTTCTTCATATAATATGTAATATCCCTACAACTAGATACAAATACTTTTAATGTATTTTATATGCACACACATTAATATAAACAAAATTGGGATCACTATATATATATATATATATACACATATTTTCAAACTCCTTTTTCAATCATCATAGTATCATTAAATATTCACAAAGGTAGAAAATCAAAGAAAAAGACAATTGCTCTCCTCCTGGTTCCACTGATAGCTTTAACATTTCACAATATTTTAGAATATTTTAAGCTACTTTTTGATCTTTGTATTTTTCCCAAAGTAGACCCAATATGTGCTTTATTATTTTATACCATGATTTTTATCCCTGTTTTCATTGATGCTATAAAATTTTACCTTGTGCATTAAATTCTTGATAGACACTGTCTTCCTGAGAAAAATTCAGTTTCTCTGTTAATAAAATACAATATTAATAGAACACTGACATTTGTATGTCAGAATAAATGAAATATATGATTATCCAATGTATAATAAATTTTCTTTCTCATAGCCTCAGTTAAAAGGGGAATTAAGGTTTTTGGAAGTGGTTTCTTTTTGGAAATTCTTAATAGGTATTATAGAGTTTGAAGGGCCAATGTAAACATATTAGACTATGAGTCAAAAATGAGATTAATAGGGGAAGGTGCAAGATGGCAGCAGAGTAAGGAGCTTCAAGAGTCAGCTCATCCTACCGTGCAGTCAGTATTCACTCAGGGCTATCTAAAACACCATTTTGGGGGTCCCAGGAGACCAGAAGTACATCCTACAATATCTGTGGAAGAATAGAAGGAAGTGACTGCCCATCTTCAGTGAAGAATCTTGAGTACAGCATTCCACACTGCAAAAGCCAATGCCCATCCTCCTATGGCTGCATAAGCCACCTTAGAAGCATTTCCCTGGCTGGAATTGGAAGCTCCATTTCCCAAAAATGGGGGAGTAAGAGATGGTCAGTCACCAACTTTAGCTATTGATTAGTAAATTTCGCTGGGTAAAAGTCTATTCCTTAGAACAGCTAAAATTTGACTGGATTGTTGGACACTTGTGGTTCTGTCCCTAGTCTCTGACAAGATAGGAGGGGTGGTGTTTTCCCAGACTTTCTGGGCAACTGAGGTGCTTTCAGCCTGCACTGACTGGATTATTGGACACCGGTGACTCCATCTTGACCCCCAAAAGAAAAGGAGATTGGTGTTTCCTGAACTTCTCTGGGCAACTGCATGTACTTTTGGATCACATGGACTAGATTGTTGGACCCTTTTATGTTTCTATCCTATCCCCTGAAAGGGCAGAGTGGATGGTGTTCCCTCAGCCTCTCAGGGAAACTTCAAGTGCAAATGGCCATGTGGACTAGATTGTCACTCCTGGAACTCATTCCCTGTCCCTGGTGGTTTGTCAGTCGACATGGGAAATTTCTGTCAGTTTTTATCCACACTGATTAGTTTGCTGCCTATACCTGTGGCTCCATCCCTGCCCCAGGCAGGGGAGAAATGGGTGTGAAGCATCATCAGTTTCTCTGGGCAACTACAGATGTCATTTCCCTGTACATCTTGGATTACTGAAAATGGCTGAAGATCCATTACTACTACTGTCAGGGGAGAAAGGTGGGAGAAGTTTCATCATTTCATGGGGCAATGAAGGAAACTTTAGCCAACACAGTTTACAATACTCAGTTCTACTATGCAACCAGCAAGGGAGAAAAGGGAAAAAATAGATGAAAAAGATCTGAAAAAATTCAGTTTGACTAAACACAAGCCACTATAAAGTTCCCAATTAAGTTGAACCATGTGTCAGAGCGACTGCAGCACAAAATCAATCAAATAGAAAGCCAGAGATTGTGGGAAGATGGTGAGGGACTAATAGGTATGTGAATGCTGTCACAAAAACAACAGAGAAAGAACCAAAATCTGTCCAAGGGACCTGGATCACCAGAACAGGGCAGTGCTGCACAACCCCTAAGAAGATGAGGGAAGGAGAGATAAAAAAGCCAAAATGACAAATGTAAGTTACCAAGTCCCCATGGTGGCTGGAAAGGGCTCCCCTCCCCCACCCCCAAGATATTAAGCTGGGGTAAAACCCCTGGCTCATTGCAGCTGACTGAGAGAGGAAGAGACACCTTCCTCCTTGTCAGCTGTTTCAAGGTAAAAGGGAAGGGATTTCAGGAAGCTTTTCTTTGGTGAATTCAGCCATGAAAGTCTGCTGTGAATCCTTGATCTGGAGATTCAGCATAGGAACAAACACAGGAAAGCCAAGACTGAAACACTTACATGGAAATGTGCACTGGCTTCCGCCATCTGCTGGCCAATGTGTGAATCACATGGACAAAAACTTCACATTCTCTGTATCCACTGCCTGGGAGAATATCTGCACCCCAACAGTGAGTCATTGGCCCAATTGAAAACTTAAGCAGGGTAATTTGAAAGACTGAGAACAAGTTTAACCAAATATCAAAGAAGAGTTGTGAAAAAGAAACAATAAGTAAGAGAGAGAAATTGGCTATCAGAGTAAATTTACCAACATATTCAGATGCCTAGACATGAGCAAAAAAATACAAGTCATACTAAGAAACAGGAAAAGATGGCCTAGCCAATAGAACAAACCAAATATCTTGAAAAGATACAGTATTTAAGACAATTAATCAGTGATAATCACACATTTCTTTTAAATCACTTCAAAGACTTTAAAAAATATATGAATAAAGATACAAAAGATTTTAAGAAGACGCTGGAATAACCTAAAGAACAATTTGAAAGCCTGCAAAGGAAAGTAACAAACATTATGGGGATGTAAGCAATGATGGATGAGATAAAAAATACATTAGAATGTGAGTATTCTCACTGTCCTGGTTTTGTGATAATCAGGGTAGGCTAAACATTTGCTATATTAGAAACCATGCATGTGTCCCCAGACCTAGTTTTTCTCGCTAGGTCTGGTTTTTAGAATCCTGGTGATAAACCAAGCTTAATTTATTATATGAACAACCTGCATGGGAAATGACTATAACTTTAGGTATCTTTGTCAACTTTAAGCAATATAGCATAGGTACAGATGTGGCTAAAATGGTTGGGTGTCCGTATCCCATATGGAGGGACCTGGGTTCGATTCCCAAGACATCCTGGTAAAAATTTAAAAAAGAAAAATATAGAAGGTACGCAGGCCACCAGGTCCTGTGCATGGTTATGCCATCAGGCCCCGCAAGCAGGTGTACCACCAGGCCCCACAAGTGGGTGTACTGGTATACCATCAGGCCCCATAAGCAAGTGAATCCCCCAGACACCACGTGTGGGTGTGCCGCCAGGACCCACATGTGGATGCTCCATCAGGCCCCATGCTCAGTTGCGTCACCAGGCCCCACGAGCTACACAGCAAAATGATGACATAATAGGACAGTGACACAAGAGAGAACCAAGAGGAGACGCACCAAGAAAACAGGAATTAAGGTGGCACAGGTGGTAGTACGCCTCCTTCCCACATCAGAGATTCTGAGGATCAAATCCCAGTGAAGACAGGAAAAGGATGAAGACAGGAAAAGGATGAGAAGAGAGGGCAAGAAACAGACACAGAGAGTTGCACAATGAACGGACACAGAAACAGAAAAACGGGAGGGAGGTAAAAATGGATAAAAGTAAATAAATAAATAAAGAAAGAAATCCTTAAAAATTGTATGGGGAGAAAGATATGGACTATAGTTAGAAGTAATACTTTGACAGTGCTCTTTCCAGATTTGTTAACAAATGTTTTACAACAATGGAGTGTGTTTGGGGGGGGGGGGTGATGTGTGGGAGTCCTGTATGATTTTATGAATGTTTGTTTTGTAAGTTCACAATATTTACTGAACAATTATAGTTTATTTATGTTCATATATGATATACTTCAATAATTTTTTTTAAAAACAAAACACTGAATGAACACACAAAAAAAATAGAATTTGAAGGCATATATTGAAAAATAGCAGATTTTATGGAAATTAAATTAAAGTTACCTTAGAGGCATATAAGCACAGATTTGAAGAGGTAGAAGAAAAGATCAGTGAGCTTGAAACAGTGTCACCGAAAACAAACATACAAAAGAACGGATAAAGAAATGAATGGAAAAAACTGAACAGTGCCTCAGGAACTAAATGATGGCAAAAGATGTGCAGTCATGCATGTCATGGTTTCCCAGAAGGAAAAGAGAAGGGAAAAGGGGAAGGAAGAATATTTGAGGAAATAATGGTAGAAAATTACCCAACCTTATGGAAGGACATAGATATCCGTGTCTAAGCAGCACAGGATAATCCTGTATAAATACATATAGATCAAATATGAGACACATATAAAACAGAATGTAAAATCCAAATATAAAGAGAGGATCACCAGTGCAGCCAGAGAAAAGTAATGCATCACCTACAAGAAATGCCTACTGAGTTAAGTGGTGATTTCTCATCAGAAACCATGGAGGCAAGAATGCAGTAAGTATGGACTAGAGTGGACTTGATGGTATTCTCTTGCTCACATATGGTGATTCTTGCAATGCAAGAAATTATAACAATGAGGTGGAGCCAGTGGCCACTTGACAGTTTTTTGGGTAGGGAGGGGATGAGCAGTTGAAATACAGGGGCTTCTTTGGGAGTTGGAGGTTGTCCTGAGTACTGTTGTGGCAATGGATGTAGGCCATTTTAAATCAGCACACACCACTCAGAACTGAGTGGGAGAGAGTGTGGTCTACAGTGTGAACTGTGGTCTATGGTTGGTGGCAAGGCTCCAGGAGGTGTAAGTTCATTGAGGTTGGTGGGCCACACTATGGGAGATGTTTGTGTTGGATGTGGTGGGAGGTGTGGGAGGTGGGCAACATGAGAATCCCAGTGGGTTCTGTGTAATATCTTAGGTAATCTAAGCACCTCTTAAAATATATGTATATATAAAAAAAATAAAATAAAATAAAATAAAAATAAAACCTATTTGCATCAGAAAAAAATAATAATAATAAAAAAAAACAAAAAAAAAATAAATGAATTAGACACCTAATTTTACTACTATGGATATATTTCCTTCGCTATTCAGAACAAAAGTACACTGTGTGGCAACTGATGCTATCATAGTCTGGAATTATTTATACATTTTTTTATCTCCAAAAATCCTACTTTATTTTAAAACCTTTATATACACAAATTTGAATTATTTTAACTCCACTGAAAGGAAAAATGATGGAGAATGACGTAGTGCTGAAAATATAAGTAATGAATATAAAATATTTTAAATACTAAGGTTCAGGATTTATATGTGTGATGTGAGAAATTACAGTGTGAGTTGAAGGAATGGATTAAAAGCTTGTTTTTACTAATTCTTTCTTAGCTTATCAATGATACTTGAAATTCTACCAGTATTCTACCAGTAAAGAGTTATTTGTCTGCTAAGGTTTAACTTTTATTACCATAGATACATTAATAGAGGTGGTATTTTATTACTTCATAATTATGACAAGAAGGAAGGAGTAAAAGTATTGGGAGAGAAGAACAGAAAAGCCAGTCTATGTTACTAAGACTGGCAACATAGGCATTAAAATTGGGATATATTTTTAGGAAGATTGGTTAGGAAGAATTGAACAATTTGTTTACATTAATCAAAAAGAAGCCAATTTTTCCAGGGAAGTATGAGAATGGATGCATCTCTAACAATTCAAGCTAAACCTACTGATGTTATTCTCAAATACCAAATACCTCCTGAAATACAAATACATTTTGTTGGTTTTTTAAATTAGAGATTCACAGAAAAACCATGCAGAAAGTAAAATTCTCATATATCCACTCACACATGTAGGTTTTCCTTATTATGAACACTTTAAATTAGTGCGGTACTGTGCACATATTTGCTTTTTATGTCTGAGATGATAATGTGTTGAAAAACAGAGATAACCAACTTACCTTGTTATTACATTAGTTGACTATGATATATAATCTTTCATTTATAAAATTAGAATGGACCTTCTTTAACATTCCAATCAATTTAAAATATCTTTATAAATCTATAATCCAAGTTCTCCCACTGGGATTCAGCTTTCTAGGAATGTGTTTTAGGACCTGGCAGAACAACGTATTGTTCAGCCAAGATGATTTTTCCCTGTTTTACAGAAATGAGGAAATTAAGGTGATATTTAAGATCATGTACATGCTTGATGAGGAAAAGAGCAAAGGAAAAACTTGCAGACCCAAATGCACATGTTTAGCTGCAGTTACAAGACTTGACTAACATGCATTATGATAAGTAAATCATTTCTAAATGTTGAAAATTGGGCATTGGACTAGCTCAGGTAGGGCAAAACTCTCTTGCAAAATAGGGGAGAAGGCGTAAAAGTCTAAGGGAGCCACTTTGGAGACCTCTGGAGCCCAGGGAAGTGCTAAACACAGCCTCAAGGAGGGATTGGGGTTGCAGAATTGGAGAAGCCAGAGAGAATACCATGAGTTGTTACTCTTACAACTGGGAGCATCACCCAGTCCCCACCCCTTAAACAAGCAGCCTTAGTAAAACTTGTAGCTGAATGGCCAGCAGAGATAGGAAAGAACTATTCTTTCCTGGGAAAAGGAAGGGTGCAGCAGAGGGCTGACTGTGGTTTCTCATTGGTGAACGTAATAACCATAACTTGCTAGCTCTGAAAATGCAGTGGAAATTGAAGGATTCATCTATGTGGAAGGGATTGCTGAGGAGCACCATTTGCTTGTCAGTCAGGAAAGTGAAGGAAGACCGACTGGTCTCTTCCAATTCTTTCCCAAGCACAAAAGACCTTGTTGGGCCCTATTAACAGCTCCCTACCCCAGTTTTGATATCCTAAACAGATAAATATTATTAAAGGTTTAGGAAAAAGCAAACTAAAACTCAAATAAAAGCTGTGAAAAAAAAACCACAAGGCAAGAGACAGAAATTGATGAACAGAACCAAGTCATCACCATAAGCAGGAGCCTAAGTATCACTAAATGATAACAACCTATGCTAAGAAATAGGAATATATGGACCAATTAAATGAACAAGCCAAGAATGTAGAAGAAACACAGGATTTAAAACAATAAATGGTGTCCAAAAAAACCTGCTTAATCAATTTAAAGAACTGAAGGAAAATATGACTAAAGAGATAAAAGATATTAAGGTGTCACTGTGTGAGCATAAAGAAAAATTTGAAATTCTGCAAAAAAAAGTATTAGTTTATGGAAATGAAAGATACAATGGATGAGATTAACAATCCATTAGAGGCCTATAACAGCAGATTTGAAATGTTAGAAGAATAAATAAATAATTTCAAAGACAAGATCCTAGAAACTGAAATGATAAGAGAAGAGATAGAGGAAAGTATGCAACAAATTGAACAGGGTCTCAGGAAACTTCATGACAATATGAAACGCACAAACATATATGTTAAAGGTGTCCCATAAAGAGAAGAGAACGGAAAAGACATAGAAAGAATATTTTAGGAACTACTGACTGAGAATTTTCCAACCATTATGAAATACATGAATAACAATATTCAAGAACAACATACCCAAAAAAAGAATAAATCCGAATAGACCTACTCCAAACATCTACTAATCGGATTATCAAAGGCCAAAGATAAAGGATTTTAAAGCAGCAAGAGAAAAGCAATGCATTATTTAAAAGGGAGTTTCAGTTATGCTAAGTGCCAATCCCTCTTCAGAAACATGGAGGTGAGAGGCAAAGGTTGGATATATTTAAGGAAGTGAAAGAGAAAAATTACCAGCAAAGAATTCTTTATCTGAACAGAGAGAAGGGGCCAAGATGGCATTAGTGTAGGAGGGCGCACACTGCAAGCTCCCAGAGCAAGGTGGATTGTGAACGGGGTCCTGCCCGGTGGTCTGTGCTGTGCTCGCGTGGAGTGAGAAGCTTGGGACATATATCTGCGCAGATCGGCAGCGTGGACCGAACGGTGGAGATTCGTGAGTTTTGAGGCTGCCGATGGAGGTTGGCACAGGCGGCTGAGCCTCGCGGTTAGGGAAAAAAATAAAATAAAATGGCCATTTGGAGCCGTGGGCGGGGCGAAAAAGTTTTATTTTCTGGGGATCTGGCTGCCTGTTGCCACTTGGACCGTGTGTGAACAGAGCAAACGAGCTAATCAGCACCAGTGAACCGGAGGGGGGATTTTGGTCAGGAAATGCAGCTGATTTCCCTAGCCACCCAGGGTTAAGACCCAGGCCGATGCGGAGCCAGGAGGAAGGGACAATTCCCAAAAAAGGGAGGGTTCGGTTGGAAGACAGGGAAGGGTATTTTATATTTTTAGACAAGTTAAATATTCATCTCATTAAGTCTCATTTTGCCCCTCTTCTAACTCTTATCAATATTTCTATTATCCTTCTGCCTTCCTTACATCTTTTGATTCCTCTGGCCCTAACCTTTTGCCTTCAAGGGAACATAGAAAGAAGCAAGGAAATAAAATAAGAAGAAAAACTGCCAAAGAGAAAACTTAACTCACACGCAGAACCAACAGCTAAATAAAATTCTAGAGCATAGAGAAAAGCTAATCAACTGAACAAATCCATCAAGATAATATGATGACCAGAGGGCAACAGAAAAATACAAATGACTCTGAGAAACTGGAAAACATGGACCAGTCCAATGCACAAAATAAAAACAAGGAAGCAATGAAGTACATCGAACAACTAATCAAAGCTATCCAAAAAAATATCATGGACCAACTTAAAGAACTGAAGGAAGAGATTAAGGATATAAAGAAGACACTGGGAGAACATACTGAAGAAATAGCTAACACACCTAAAAAGGTAACGGATATGATGGCGAACAAAGACACAAGTCAAGAAATGAAAAAGACGCTGGACTCACATGGCAGCAGAATTGAACAGGCAGAGGAATGAATTAGTGATATGGAAGACAATACAGTTGAAATCAAAGAGATTGTAGAAAACATAGACAAAAAGATAGAAAAAATCCAGTATGGTCTCAGGGAATTAACCGATAATGCAAGACGCACACACATACGCATTATGGGCATCCCAGAAGGAGAAGAGAAGGGAAAGGGAACAGAAGGAGTGTTGAAGGAAGTTATGGCTGAAAACTTCCCAACTCTATTGAGAGAGATGGATGTGCAGATCTAGGAAGCACAGTGCACCCCAAATAGTATAAATCCCAACAGGCCAACTCCAAGACATATACTTGTCAAATTGTCCAATGTTCAAGACAAAGAGAAAATACTCAAGGCAGCAAGAGAAAAGAGAACCATCACATACAAGGGAAGCACAATAAGATTAAGTGCTGATTTCTCAGCTGAAACCATGGAGGCAAGAAGACAGTGGTATGACATAGTCAAAACACTAAAAGAAAAAAACTTCCAGCCACGAATTCTCTATCCAGCAAAACTGGCATTCAAAAATGATGGAGAGTTAAAAATATTCACAGATAAACAGCAATTAAGAGAGTATGTCAAGAAGAAACCAGCACTTCAAGAAATACTAAAGGAATCTCTACAAGTTGAAAGGAAAAAACAAAGGAGAGAGAGTTGGAGGAGAGTTTAAAAACAACTGAAAACTCAAAAAGAGAAACAAAACAACATATGACATACATTAACCGAAAGAAAAAATGACTGAAGTAAGAAATTCGTTACGAGTAATAACACTGAATGTTAATGGATTAAATTCACCAATCAAAAGACGCAGATTGGCAGAATGGTTAAGAAAATATGATCCATCTATATGCTGTCTACAAGAAACCCACCTTCAGCCCAGGGATTCAAGGAGGCTGAAAGTGAATGGCTGGAAAATCATTTTACAAGCTAACAATAGCCAAAAAAGGGCAGGAGTAGCTATTCTAATATCAGACAAAATAGACTTTAAATGCAAAACTATTGTAAGAGACAAAGATGGAAACTACATATTCGCAAAAGGAGTAATCTCTCAAGAAGAGAGAACAATCATCAACATTTAAGCACCTAATCGAGGTGCCTCAAAATACTTGTGGCAAACTCTGGAAAAATTAAGAGGAGAAATAAATTTTTAGACAATTATTGCAAGGGACTTCAACACACCACTATCATCATTAGACAGAACATCTAGGCAGAGAATTAAAAAAGAAACTAAGGCATTCAACAATACATTAGAAGATTTGGACTTAATACACATATACAGAACACTACATCCAAATACAGCAGGATTTACATACTTCTCGAGTGCACATGGAACATACTCCAAAATAGACCACATGCTAGGCCACAAAACAACACTCAATGAATTCAGAAAGATTGAGATTATACAAAGTAATTTCTCTGACCACAATGGAATGAAGTTGGAAATCAATAAGGGCAAGAGAAACAGGTTAGGCACAAGGATATGGAAGTTAAACAACACACTCTTAGACAAACAGTGGGTCAAAGAGGAAATTTCAAAAGAAATCAGTAACTACCTTGAAACTAATGAAAACGACAACACAACATATCAAAACCTATGGGACGCAGCGAAAGCAGTCCTGAGAGGGAAGTTCATAGCCATAAATTCATATATAAAAAAAGAAGAAAGAGCTAAAATTGAAGACCTAACTGCACACTTGGAGGAATTGGAAAAACAACAACAAACTAAACCTAAAGGAAGTAGAAAACAGGAAATAACCAAGATTAGAGCAGAACTAAATGTAATAGAGAATAAGAAAGCACTGGAAACAATAAACAAAACCAAAAGCTGGTTCTTTGAGAATATCAACAAAATTGACAAACCCTTAGCCAGACTAACAAAGAAAAAGAGAGAACAGATGCAAATACATAAAATAAGGAATGAGCAAGGTGATATCACTACTGACTCCACAGAAATAAAGAGTATCATAAGAGGATACTTTGAAAAATTATATGCCAACAAGAATGACAATTTAGAGGAAATGGACAAGTTTCTAGAAACCCACAAACAGCCG
>JAKSZT010038317.1:229324-262829 GCA_026826555.1 Tolypeutes matacus
CATGACCAAGTGGGTTTCATCCCAGGTATGCAAGGATGGTTCAATATAAGAAAATCAATCAATGTAATACACCACATAAACAAACTGAAAGAAAAAAATCACATGATCATCTCTATAGATGAAGAAAAAACATTCGACAAAATACAGCACTCTTTCCTCATAAAATCACTGCAAAAGACAGGAATAGATGGAAACTTCCTGAAAATGATAAAGGGTATATATGAAAAACCCAAAGCTAACATCATTTTCAATGGTGAAATCCTAAAAGCCTTCCCTCTGAGATCGGGAACAAGACAAGGATGCCCACTATCACCACTCCTATTTAACATTGTCTTTGAAGTACTTGCACAAGCACTGAGACAAGAAAAGGACATAAAAGGCATCCAGATTGGAAAAGAAGTAAAAATTTCATTATTTGCAGATGACATGATCCTATACATATAAAGCCCTGAGAAATCTACAACAAGGCTTCTAGAACTTATAAAGGAGTTCAGTAATGTTTCAGGCTATAAGATCAACGCTCAAAAATCAGTAGCATTTCTGTACACCAATAAACAGCAAACCGAGGAGCAAATCAGGAAAAAAAATACCATTTACAATAGAAAACAAAAGAATCAAAAACCTAGGAATAAATTTAACTAAAGATGTAAAGGACTTATATACAGAAAACTACACAACACTGTTAAAGGAAATCAAAGAAGTCTTAAATAAATGGAACAATATTCCCTGATCATGGATGGGAAGATTAAACATCATCAAGATGTCTATCCTACCCAAACTAATCTACAGATTTAATGCAATCCCAATAAAAGTCAACACTATATTTTTTAAGGAACTGGAAAAACTAACCACAAAATATATTTGGAGAGGTAAGAGGCCCCGAATTGCCAAAGATATATTGAAAAAGAAAAATGAAGTTGGAGGTATCACATTACCTGACTTTAAAACATACTACAAAGCTACAGTGATCAAAACTGCATGGTATTGGCACAAGGATAGACCTACTGACCAATGGAACCGGATTGAGAGTTCTGATATAGATCCTCGCATATACAGTCATCTGATATTTGACAAGGCCACGAAACCCACTCAGCAGGGAGAGAGTGGCTTCTTTAACAAGTGGTGCTTGGAGAACTGGATATCCATATCCAAAAGAATGAGAGAAGAATACCATCTCACACCTTATACAAAAATCAACTCAAGATGGATCAAAGATCTAAATATAAGAGCCAAAACCATAAAAACCTTGGAAGATAATGTAGGGAAGCATCTACAGGACCTTGTAATAGGAAATGGTTTCATGAACTTCACAGCCAAAGCACGAGCAGCAAGAGAAAAAATTGATAAATGGGATCTCCTCAAAATTAAAAACTTCTGCACCTCTAAGGATGTTATTAAGAAAATAAAAAGGCAGCCTACCCAATGGGAAAAAATATTCGGCAACCATATATCTGATAGGAGCCTAATATCCTGCATATATAAAGAAATCCTTCACCTCGAAAATAAAAGGACTAACAACCCATATAAAAAATGGGCAAGTGACCTGAAAAGACACTTCTCCAAGGAAGAAATACAAATGGCCAAAAAGCACATGTAGTTCCATTTATACAGCACAGACAGAATACAATTAGCATAATTCTTAAGGACCCTAGGATTTTCCGAATGTCAAATGAGCATTGGCAATGTTAAATTCACTAACTGCATTAACCCCAAACAAGAGAGTCAACCTGTTTTTGAAGGTTTGAAATGCATTGCATTTTCCTCTCTAGCTATGAAAGTCCTTGATGGCTTCTTCTTCTAATATATGGTTGGTTCATCTACACTGAAAATCTGTTTTTTAATGCAGCCATTTTCATCTATTATGTTAAACTGACCTTCTGGTTAACTTGGTGCAGCTTCTACATCAGCACTTGCTATTTCACCTTGCACTTTTATGCAATAAACATGGTGTCTTTCCTTAACCTCATGAACTGACCTCGCTGGTTTCAAACTTTTTTTTTTCTAAAGATGCCTCACCACTCTCAGCCTTTATAAAGAGAGTTAGGAAAAAAAAAATAAAAAAAATAAAATAAAAAAAAAAAGAGAGTTAGGTCCCCAATCCATATTAAATTTGGCTTAAGGAAATGTTGTGGCTACTTTGACCTTCTATACAGACCACAAAAACTTCCTCCATATCAGAAATAAGGTAGTTTGGCTCTCTTAACATTCCTGTGTTCACTAGAATAGAACTTTTAATTTCCTTCAAGACCTTTGTCCTTTGCATCCACAATTTGTCTGTTTGGCACAAAAGGCCTACCTTTCAAACTAACTTGGCATTTGACATGCCTTACTCAGTAAATTTAATCATTTCCAGCTTTTGATTTTAATTGAAAAACATGTAACTCTTCCTTTCATTTGAACACTTAGAGGCCATTTTAGGGTTATTAATGAGCTTGATTCCAATATTGTTTCATCTCAGGGAATAGGGAAGCCTGAAGAGAAGGATGGAGCCAGGAATGGCAGCTGGTGGAACAGTCAGAACACACAACTATTATAAAATAAATTTGCTGTCTTGGGTATAGTTTTGCTTTTGTCCCAAAATAATTGCAATAGTAATAACAAAATCACTGACCACAGACCACCATAACAGATATAAGAATAATGAAAAAAAGTTTTGAAATATTTCAAGGATTAGCAAAATGTAACACAGAGATATGAATTGAGCACATTGTTGGAAAAAATTATACTGATAGAATTACTCAATACATGGTTGCCAGAAACCTTCAATTCATTTTTTAAAAAATGCAATGTCTGTGAAACAAATTTAAGTGCAATAAACTAGGTATGACTATACTTCCTCTTTCTCCTTGTATTTATATTGCTATACATATGTAAATTTGCTCTATCTCCTGTAACAGGCCTTTATTTTTTTAAAAACTGTATTTTCCTAATTTGACTGGGCCACAATGTAATCTGCTATTTCTTTCTTTATTTTCTTTGAATTTCCTTTTTGTCTATAAATTTGCCTAGGACAAAATAAGATCTAAATAAAATCTTACTTTATTGAATGCATTACTCTCTCCTCTTTTTATCTGACTGCATACACACTTATCACATAGGTGGGACATCTACTTATGTCATTTACTAGAGTGTATGAGTACCCAAATAAGTGAATCTGAAAGGTCAGAAACTTTAACAAATATTCTCAAGTGCCTCTCAGGGATAAATGAATTCCTGTAGGTTATCCCTGTCAGTCCCCTATTGACATCCTTTAAGTTATTTATTTTCTGCAACAAAATCTTATTGATCTTCTAATTAGCATTTACCATACTCCTTATAAATCACATAACCCTTTCTCAGCTCTGTACTTTGATGTCCATTTCTCTAAAAACTTCTCCCTGATGAAGCATCTTCCTTTTCTCAAACAAATCATTGCATGGCCATAACATTGAGCATCTCTTCTTGAGCCACTCCAATCCTAAATAACTACGAAATAGCACTGAGGCAGTAATGTGTATACTTGATGCCAGGAACATCCTTTTTTGATGGCTCAAATCCTGGAGACAATCTAATATCATTTTTTTCTCTTAGATCAATGGAATTTTCTGGAATATAAGGAAAATCATTCTGTTTCTTATAAAGGCAGTGAGCTCTGGCTAATTTATTATAGTTATCTTTTACTTCATTTAATATGCTATTTTTCCTTGGATTATTTCATGTTTTTAGAAATAAGATGGTGTTGTGTGCACTTATTTGTGTTTGTATGTGTATGTGCGTGACAGTGTATATGATGAGAATTTTTGCGTATGATATTGAAGTTTTTGTAATCTTGAAAACGGTTTGGGGATAGACTTACCCCATCCGAGAGGATGCTTTGGAACAAAATTAAGATTAATTATCTTTTTGCTAGCAGTCCTTTCCAGCATTTATTTTCCAGGCTATAACAAAATGCCAGGGTTGTAAAAAATATGTCAAATGAATATATGATGAATTTGATCAACTGATTTGCTCAGCTTTTAGTGCAAGTACAGGGTATTTAAGAAATATTTTCAGTAATAAATGTGTAATTTAAGAAATTTTCCCCTTTAATACATGATTTCATAGAAATTTATAGTCCATGATACTAAATTTATTAAAAGACTACCTTAACCTAGGTTATGAACACTCATATCACACAAGCACACCATATGCACAGAACATGAACCTCAATCTATACTTCAGTCTTTATGCAAAAACTCATTTAAAACATACCATAGACATATACACAATATATAAAACATAAAATATAGAGAATAAAATACAGGGGGAAATCTCCATGGCCTTGCACGTGTAAAGAATTATTAGGTATGATATGAAAATATGATCCTTAAACAACAACACAAATGATACACTGAAATTTATCAAAATGAAAAGTTGTGCAGTAAGAATTAGATTGTTAATAGAATTAATAAAAAAGTTACACTCAGGCAGAAAATATTTGATACTCATATAGTTATTACAGAATTATTCTGGGTAATCTGGGGGATTGTGGGAACATGGCCAATGGGTTAAACATATAAATCTTAGCTCTCATTAAAACAACAAAGAAAAAGCCAGAGGCTGCTGTGCGGACCTGCGTTAGGGCACAGCAAACCAGGACACTGCATACCAACTCCAAGAAGAGCGAGGGTCAGAGATACAAAGAAACCAAAACAAGTAATTGTGAGTTATTAAACCTCCCAGCTGCTGGAAGGGCTCCCCTCCACCACCCCTGAGATATTAAGTGAGGGTAAAATTCCTGGAAAATTGTAACTGAGAATAAAGCAGATGTCTACCTCCATGGGAATTGCTCTGAGTCATCTAGGAGGGTACTGGACAGATAGGGAAGCCAGAAATAATTGGGGGATGCTTACCTCAGTGGTTGGAAAGGGCACACATACCCAGCCCTTAGGGCAGACAGACTAGGTGGTGACCCTGACCCCCTGCTCCAAACAGGTGGGTGATGGCAGATTCCCTGTGAGAAAGAAGGGTCTGGGAGACTGGAGAGAGATATTTTGGCATTGAGTTTAGGCAGATGGGCCCCCCTTGAATATCAGAAGTGACCCCAACAGACAAGGGGAGGGGAAGGGGATCATCCCAGTTTGAATAGACAAGCAGAGGGGAGGGGGATCATCCCAGGTTGGTGGTCAAGGCCATCCACCTAGATAAAGAGAAATATTACATCAGAGAGGAGACAGAGACATGTGGCAATCATGAACACACCAGCTGACTGCAGTGGATCTATCCTGCCCTAGGGAAAAGGGGCAGACAGCCTTCTGAATGGGAAGTCAACCCAGGGACTGAGAATAGCTCAGCGGGAGAATTCCTGCCTATCACATATGAGGTCCCTGCTTTCATTCCTGGCTATTACTTGTAAAGAGATCCACCAGGTTATCAGGTATCCAGATGAGGCTTTATGACAGGGAACATACAGACATTTTCTTTCTATTAGCTTTAAATGCATCTCTTATTTATTATTTTTTAAAGTTCTTTTTCTTTTATTTCCCTTACTTTACTCATTAAAACTCAGCCTGCAGAGGGCAGGCTGCATGGTGAGTGATTGAGGAACTCCAGCAGCCTGAGAAGATCCTTAGAGGTCTAAGAAAGAGGGCTCTTTTCCATGTTTGTTATTATTTTTTAAATTCTATCTCCTTTAAAACAACAACAACAACAACAACGAGTTGCTACTGTGTTGTTTCTTCCTTGTTGTGTATCCCTGCCATTTCTTTCTCTGCTTGTTTACTTTTGCTTTTTCTTTCTTTTATTCTTTTTGTTACTGATCTATTCTACCTATGCTACTTCTTTTCACTCCTTCTTTATATGTTTTGTTTTCCATAGTTGTTCTTTCATTTTACCTCTTTTTATGGTATCCGATTTTTCTCATTTGTATTTATCCCTCTTTACCTTTTCCTCTGTAATACTCTTGTTTTACCTTTTTTTTCTTTCTTCTCTGTTTTCTTTTCCCCTCTTCTCACCATTCCAGCATTTTAATTTATTCTATATATTTGTTTCTCTATTCTGTTTCTTGTTTCATTGTTTCAATTCCACTTTTCTAATCTTATTCCTCTGTGCTTCTTACTTGTGTTAATTTTTAAATTTCCTAGGTCTTGTACATTTGCTCTCCTACCTTTTACTATTACCATTACTATTATACTTTTTGTCATTCTATCTCTTTCCTTTTATCTGGTCCTAATTTTTTTGTCTTTCAAATGAACATAGGCAGATCGCTTTCACAATAAACAACTGAGTGGGGGTAAGATCCTGCCTGAGTGAGCTGTTTTGGGAACCCACAGAGTAGGAGGCTTCAAGGTATCAATTTGGAGGGAGCCGGGTGAAGAGATAAATTCCTCAACATACTGCTGGCTTGATTCTTGGTTACTGTTTTTCCTCTTCCTTGATTTCCCATTTTCTGTAAATACCAATTTTGTATACCAAGCTTATCTCTCTTCCTTCCCTCATTATTCTATCTTCTGCTTTCTGTTATTGTTCGTTCATTCTACCTTTCTTAGTTTAGTCCCCAATTTTTCTGGTTTTTATTTCTACCACATCTATCCTGGTTTCTTTCTTTTATTAACTTTTTTTTCTTTTCATTTTTTTATATTTTCTTTCCCTCTATCATCACCATACAGGCCTTTTAATTCGGTCTATATATTTTTCTCTATTTGGTTTCCCATTTCAATGTTGATACTCCACCTTTCTATTCCTATTACCCTACACTGCTTACATCAGTTAAATATTCATTTTCCAAGGTCTTAAATGGTTCATCTTATAACAATTCTGATTATTATTACTATTATCCTTTTACTTTTCTTAACTCTTTCACTTTCACTGGCCCTCAATTTTTCCTCCAAGTGAATGTAGACAACTGAAACAAAATAGAATAAGAAAACAAAGTATAAAAGAGAAAACTTACACACATAAAAACAGCAATTAAATAAAACCCCAGAGTAAAGAGAGAAGCCAATCAACTGAATAAACCCATCAAAATAAAAAGATGACCAGAGGGCAACAAAGAATTATAAACCATACTAAGAAACCAGAAAAATTGGCTCAGTCCAATGAATAAACTAAATACCATGAAGAGGTGCAGAACATTGAACAACTAATCAAAACTGTCCAAACAAATATCATGGACCAACTTAATGAAGTGAAGGAAGAGATTAAGGATATTAAGAAGACACTGGAAAAACATACTGAAGAAATTGTAAAAATACATAAAAAGATAACAGATATGATGGTGATGAATGGCTCAAACCAAGAAATCAAAGAGACAATGGAAGCACATAACAGTATATTTTAAGAGGCAGAGGAAATAATTAGTGATGTGGAAGAAGGTACATCTGAAATCAAACAGATGGTAGAACAGATAGATAAAATCCAGCAAGGACTTAGGGATTTGGACTACAATGCAAAATGTGCAAACATATGTATTATAGGAATTCCAGAGGGAGAAGAGAAGGGACAGGGGGCAGAAGTAGTGTTGGAGGAAATAATGCCTGAAAACTTCCAAACCTTATTGAGGGGCATGGATGTGTAAGTCCAGGAAGTGCAGCGCACCCCAAACAGTAGAAATCTCAACAGGCCTATTCCAAGACATATACATGTTAAACTGTCCAAATCTAAAGACAAAGAGAAAATACTGAAGGCAGCAAAAGAAATGATACACATACAAGTGAAGCTCAATAAGATTAAATGGTGATTTCTCAATGATACTATGGAGGTAAGAAGACAGTGGTATGGCTTAGTTAAGTACTAAAAGAAAAAATCTTCCAGCCACGAGTTCTCTATCCAGCAAAGCTGGCATTCAAAAATGATGGAGAGTTCAAAATATTCACAGATAAACAGAAATCAAGAGAGTATGCCAATAAGAAACCTACCCTTCAAGAAATACTAAAGAGTTCTGCAGGTTGAAAGTAAAAAAAAAAAACAAAAAAAAACAAAAACAAAAAACATGACAGAGAGAGCTGGAGGAGAGTGTAAGAACAAATAAAAGCCAAAATGAGAAATAAAAACATATGACCTACATAAACTCACAGGAAATGTGGCTTATGTAAGTAATTCCTTGAGAGTAATGACTCTGAATGTTAATGGATTAAACTCACCAGTCAAGAGACACAGATTGGAAGAATGGATTAGTAAATATGACCCATATCTTGCAGAAATATTGTCTGCAAGAAACCCACCTTAGATCTAAGGATTCAAGGAGGCCGAAAGTAAACAGCTGGAAAACAATCTTACAACCAAACAATAACCAAAAAAGGGGAGGGGTAGCTATACTAATATCAGACAAAAAAGACTTTAAATGCAAAATTATTGTAAGAGACAAAGATGGACATGATCTATTAGTGAAAGGGGTAATCTTTGAAGAAGAAAGAATAATTATAAACATTTATGCACCTAAGAAGGGCACCTCAAAATACATGAGGCAGACACTGGCAATACAAAGTGGAGAAATAAATGCCTGTATAATTATATTGGGAGTATTTAATATACCATTACCACTATTAGAACATTTTGACAAAGAATTAATAAAAGAACAAACACTTTGGTTAATACATTTGAGTATCTGGACCTAATATACAGAACACAATCCCAAATACAAAGGGATATATATTCTTCTCAAGTGCACATGGATCATATTCCAAGTTAGAACACATGCTAGGCCACAAAAGAAATTTCAATGAATTAAGAAAGATTGAGATTATATGAAGTAATTTCTCAGATCACAGTGGAATGAATGGGAAATCAATAAGGGGCAGAGAACCAGACTAGGCACATAGATATGGAAGTTAAATAACACACTCTTAGACAAACAGTGGGTCAAGGAGGAAATCTCAAAAGCAATGGGTAACTACCTTATAATGAATGAAAATGCAACACAATATATCAAAACTTATGGCATGCAGCAAAAACTATACTGAGAGGGAAACTCATAGCCATAAATACATATATCACAAAAGAAGAAAGAGCTAAAATTGAAGACTTAGCTGCACACCTGGAGGAATTTGAAAAAACAAAACCAAACTAACCCCAAAGGAATTATAAAGAAAGAAATAATAAAGATTAGAGTAGAACTAAATAATATAGAAAATAAGAAAGCACTAAAAAAAATTAAATCAAAAGCTGTCTCTTCAAGGAGATCAATAAAATTGGCAAACTCTTAGCTGCACTAAGAAAGAAGAAAAGAGAGAAGATATAAATACGCAAAATAAGAGATGAGGAAAGTGATATCATCACTGACACCACAGAAATAAGGAGTATCATAAAAAAAAATACTTTGAAAATTTATATGCCAAAAAGATTGATAATTTAGAGGAAATGGTCAAATTCTTAGAAACTCACAAGTAGCCTACATTGCTGAAGAATAAATTGATGAACCCAATAGTCCAATTAAAAGTAAAGAGATAGACTCAGTCATCGAAAGCCTCCCAACTAAGATGAGCCCAGGACCAGACAGCTTCACAAGTGAATTCGACCAAACATTCCTGAAAGAATTAACACCAATCCTGCTTAAGCTCTTCAAAAAAATAGAAGAAAGAAAATTTCCTAACTCATTTTTGATGCCAACATTACCCTAATACCAAAGCCAAACAAACATGCAATAAGAAAGTAAAATTACAGATGAATTCTTTAATGAAACTAGTTGCTAATATCCACAACAAAATACTTGCTAAACGCATTCAACAACATCAAAAATGAAGAGCATTTCTGTACACTGATACTGAGCAAAGTGAGGAGGAAATCAAGAAAAAAATACCATTTACAATAGTAATTAAAAGAATCAAACAAGTAGGAATAAATTTAACCAAAGATGTAAAGGAATTTTATGCAGAAAACTACACAACACTGTTAAAGTAAATCAAATAAGACTTAAATAAATGGAAGAATATTCCTTGTTCATGGATAGGAAGATTAAACATCATTAAGATATCTATCTTACTCAAACTAATCTACAGATTTAATGCAATCCTAATAAAAATCAACAAAGTATTTTTAAAGAACTAGAAAAACTAACTACAAAATTTATTTGGAAGGGTAAGGGGCCCAAAATAGCCAAAGACATATTGAAAAAGAAAAATGAAATCAGAGGAATTCCACAACTTGAATTTAAAACATACTACAAAGCTACAGTGGTCAATATTGCATGGTATTGGCACAAGGATAGACATACTGACCAATGGAACCAAATTGAGTGTTCTGATATAGATCCTCACATATACAGTCATCTGATATTTGACAAGGCCACCAAGCCCACTCAACTGGGAGAGAATGGCCTCTTCAACAAATGGTGCTTGGAGAACTGGATATCCATATCCAAAAAATAGAGAGGAACACCATCTCACACCTTATACAAAAATCAACTCAAAATGCCTCAAAGATCTAAATATAAGAACCAAGACCATTAAGACCTTAGAAGATAATATAGGTAAGCTTCTACAGGATCTTGTAATATGAAATGATTTCATAAACTTCACCCCCAAAGCATGAGCAGTGAAAAAAAAAATAGATAAATGGGATCTCTTCAAAATTAAAAACAGTTGCACCTCAAGGGACATTATCAAGAAAGAAAAAAAGCAGCATACTCAATGGGAGAATATATTTAGTAACCATATACCTGATAGGAACTTAATATCCTGCATATATAAAAAACCCTACACCCTGAAAATAAAAAGACACACAACCCATTAAAAAATGAGCAAGCGACCTGAAAAGACACTTCTCCAAGGAAGGAATACAAATGGCTAAAAAGAACATGACAAGATCCTCATCATCACTAGATATTAGGGAAATGCAAATCAAAATTACAATGAGATACCATTTTACACCCATTAGAATGTCAGCTATTCAAAAAACATTGGATTATCAGTGCTGGAGAGGATGTGGAGTAATGGGGATCCTCATCCACTGCGGGTGAGAGTGAAGAATGCTTTAGCCATTGTAGAAGACAATGTGATGATTCCTCAAAAAACTATCTATAGAACTTCCATATGATCCAGCAATTCCATTGTAGGAATTGAACTGAATTGCAATCCCAGAAGAATTGAAAGTAAAGACATGGACAGATATATGCACACCAATGTTCATAACAGCACTGTTCACTTTTGCCAAAAGTTGGAATCAACCCAGGAGCTCATCAACAGATGAATGGATAAATAAAATGTGGTACATACATACAATGAAATATTACTCAGCTGTAAAAAAGAATAAAGTGCTAACACATGAGATAACATGGAAAAAATTTGAGGACCTTATGTTGAGTGAAGCAAGTCTGGCATTGAAGGATGAACAGTACATGATCTCACTGATATGAACCAAAGAAATGGAGCAGATTCAGAGAGCTATTGTCTGGAAGATAGGTTTACAAGAAATAGGAAGGGAGAAGGTTGTTAGCCAACACCCATAAAGACATAATCTGTGGTAAGGTGAAAGTGTGTAGTCATGTATTGAAGGGATACGACAGGAAGGAGTTGATATTATTGGTTTGGGTGGTTCAGGGTTGATAGGTGGGTAGATTGGGAAGGCTGGGTTGGAAGGTCCAGGATACTGGGTGGGAGGGTTGGGAGAGGGACCAGGTGAACACTGGGGATTGTTGGGTATGTGATTGAAAGTACAAAGTTAGGATTTCACTTATGGCAATATGACAAGGAAGAGTTACTGGTTTAGGGTGTTAGATGGGGAGGAATTCGGGAGAGGCCGTTCCTGGAGCAGGCTTCTAGGGAGTGTGTGGGTGATCTTTCTGTCATAATGTTTTGTATCAGTGGGTGAAGACCCAAATAATGAACGGGAACAATTTGGACTTCCATCCTCATGAGGACCGATTTGTTCACAAATATACAGGAGGGACTCTCTCGAGAGCATGGGTGGTTCCTAATAGGGGAGTACAAACCAGTGAGTCAAGACCTCAGTAGTGTTGCATGTAACTGTGAATCTTGTCATCCAAGGAGTAAAGCCAGGGGTTCACCATGGGCCTCTAGGGATGGGAGAGGGAGGAGTAGAATAGATCGAACAGGGGGTATTTAGTGGGCAGTGGAAGTGTTCTACATGATCCTACAATGATGGACACTGGACATGGCAAATATCAAAATTTATAAAAGTGTACAGTCTAAAATGTAAACCCTAATCTAAACCATTGGCCATGTTTAGTAGCTATATTTCATTATTTCTATATAAGTTACAACAAAGTTACCATCAACATATAAAAAGGTATTAAATTGGGAGGTAGGAAATGGGGAGGATGTTGTATATATGAGAGTTTCCTGTATTCTGTGTGTGACTTTGTTGTGACCTAAAACTTCTTTGAATACAAAATGAAAAATAGTGAGACACTGTGGAATGAGTGGGTAAATTTCCACAGTACAGATAGGACACAAGATATTGCAGTGATGAAAGGCAGTTTTTTAAATATTTCATATATTTCAATATTCCAATCTTTTAATTTTATTTTAGTTTCAGTTTTTTTTAATTTTTATGTATTTTATTTTTTGCATTTAACTTATCATTGTTTCATTTTCCTATTAATTGTATTCATCTTTTGTAATGGCTTCATTTTTGAAGAAGCTTTGGATCTCAGAACAGTTGCACCCCCTGGGGCAGGGGTGGATATTTGGTGTGGGATGTCAGTGATTGGGGATGCTTGGGAGGAAGTTCACCTGAGCATACATATTAGGTATGTAAAAATGTTCAAATGTTCATGAGACATTGTCACAGTGGGTGGAGACACACAGTAATCAAGAGAACACTGATTTCCCATCCTAGATAACTCAGCCACGTTCTCTCAGGAAAAAGCATCAGTCCCCAAAGTGCAAGGCAGTGATAGGTGAAGGAGGATGATCCACTGATGGGCCCTTGATATTGATGTTTAGGCTTATGAGCCTTTGTTCTTGAAATTGAAACAGCCTATTGTTATGGGATGCCTCAGGGTTGCTCCCTGAGAGCCTCCTTTTTGCTCAAATGTGGCATCTCTCTAAGCCAAACTCAATATGAATGCATTACCTCCCCCCCAGCATGGGACATGACTCCTGGGGATGAACCTTCCTGGCACCGTGGGATTGCTCCTAAGTACCAACTAGCAATGCAACTGGAAAAAGACCTCTAATAAAAGAGGGGAAAGGTAAAGAGAAATGAGTTTATATGGCTAAGAGACTTCAAAGTGAGTTGGGAGGACATCCCAGAGGTAACGCATATGCACATCTCAGCAGGATCTATAGACTTCCAAAGTGGATACTATCCCAAATAGTGGGACTCCTGAGGGCTCTGGAGATACCCAGGTCATATAATCAGGGCAGATAGCTGTGGAGTTTGATGCCTTGCCAGTGGATCCTTCTTTTGATTTTGTGCTCCTGAGAGTGTCAGTGTTGGACTCAATTATGTCTTCCCTGCATATGGCTCATCTGTCCCTTCTATTTAAACCTATACTTGGTGCTGGAGTTTGTAGGTGTACATCCAGACACTCAGGACTTTGGGCTGTCCATGTGCCAGCTGTGCCCAGAATCACAACACAGTTGCAACACCTACTCTACAGCACCCTGGACTCACCCAGGAAAACTGGTGGAGAGATGATGATGAACAATGGGCATCCCAGGGAATGGAGAGAGTCTGCCGCTGTAGGCAAGATAGTCCCATCCATCTTCCCCATTTGATATAAGCCCCCTCTCAATTGGAGGTCGAGTGGACATCACCATCCCAGAATCCTTTGGACTGGGGGAAGAGCTATGGACTAGAGTGGACTTACTGCTATTCTACTACAGACATATTGTAATTCTAGCAAAGGAATAAATTTTAGCATTGGCCACTGGAGGCTCTGGGTGCGAGAGGAAAAACAGGTGTAATATGGGGGCTTTTTTGGGACATGAGAATCATCCTGAGTGATGTTACAATGACAGATATAGGCCATTTTATATCATCAAATCACATGAAGAACTCTGTGGTAGAGAGTGTAGACTATAATGTGAACTATGGTCCATGCTTAATGGAAAAGCCCCAGTATGCATCTATTAATTGCAATGAATGTGCCACACTAATGAAGGATGTTCATGAGGGAGGGTGTGTGAGGTGTGGGGATAGAGGGGTATATGGAAATCCCTATATCTTTCATGTAACATTTATATAAATAAGTATCTTTGAAAGGAAATTTTGAAAAAAATTAATTAATTAAAAAAAAAAAAGAAAATAGGGAAAGAAAGCAGGCTATTTTCTCCCATTTCTGATCAAACAGAGGTCTGAAATGGCAGGGTATTACAAAGTTCTTATGCCCTGCAACAGCCAGTCTCGACTTGGAGCATGACTATTTTTGCCACATACTAGATTTAAAGTCTGGTAACATTTTCCAAAGTGAATTTTCCACATTCATTCACTGACACACAAATATAGAGTCCATATTTGAAGAAAAGTATCATTGTGTGCTTCCTTAAATACATTTAAAAAGGTAAATGATTAGTGGGAGGGGGGAATGGTTTGACAGTTCCCAATTGAAAATTAAATCAGTGCAAAGTATGGGTCCAGTATGACAGCAAGTAACCGTGCCAGAGTAGAATCAATATAAACCCCAGGTTACATAGTGTTCAGTATTTCTGTATATGGAATTTAAAATGTATACATATATTTTTTCATATATATATTTAATTTTAAAATCTGGAGCAGCATATATTGCTGAAGTTTCAAGGATTCTTTTCTTCTACATTCACCTAGAAAAAGCAGCTAATTCTTGAGGCCATTTATGGCAGTGATAAAAGCAACTAGAAGGTTTAAGAAAAAGTGCTCAAAGGGCAAATGAGAAAACAGAGGTGTAGAGATTATTGGATGAGAGGGAAGGGACAGTGAAAGGAGTTGAGAAATTTTTCCTTTATTCTTCTAGGCTTTCTCAGACCAAAGACAAATTCTTGAGGCTATACATCAAATTCTGTAGTCCTTTCTTAGCTATGATCAAAACAAAACAGGCGATAAAAATTTCCTCTTCCTTTCTGTACTCTCAACAAAATGCATAGTACAGTCAAAAGGTATGATGCCTTCTTGGGACAAATTAAAATTGGGACATGAAGTGAGGCCATGCACTGTCAAGTCACCAGGTTAGGATTTCACAGCAAGTGTCTGTGACCAGCAGGGTGTGCTCAAACTAAGCAGAACGCTTCAGTCTCTGCAGACTCATCACTGCTGGCCATCCATCTGGCCAGATTTCATCCTGCCATCCACCTGTAAAAATGATTGGCTGAACTGTAAATACATGGCCTTCCTTCATCACCCCAACAGCTTTATTTTTGGCATTGTGGGGTATATTAGGGGCTGTATGAAAAAGTTTGTGGCTTCCATGCCCACAGTAGCTTCAAACAACTGAAAACCCATTTGCTTGGGCATGCTTCTGAATAATGTTTCCCAACTCTCTGTATTGAAGACCAGGTTTTACTGCATCAATGGCCTGCCTCAGACACTTATACGTCTTCTGGACTAGTTTCTGTGCTCCCTCATCCACATCTTCAATGAAAAATGTCTCTTTCAGGTCCCGTGATAACCACTGTGAGATAGAATGATGTCCACATTAACAATAACACCTTCTTGCAAAGGCCATCTGTCTGGAATTTCATGACAGATTACTTCATTCACTGAGGTACAACAAGACTTTGGGAAATTATTCAGTGGAGAAGGATAGCAATTTCTTACAATGCATGCTAAGTGCACAGCATGATCTATTTCTCCAGTAGTTACACCTGGGTTTAATCATCCCACCAGCAATATCCCGTACTTATCTAGCAAGCCTACATACAAGTTGTATCCCTTCTATATTTTCAGTTGAGAGTAATTTAATTTGAGAGATACCTGTAAAAGCCTGTTCAGATTCAGACATTCCTAAAGGATGATCAGCATAATCTGGTGTTTGAATATAACTTGGCTCTGGCCTTGTTGGCATCAGTGGATAATGTGGTCTGAGTTTACCATTATATCGATAACCTGCCCATTGGTAAGTGTTAATATCACCTTTTACAGTCCAGGAAGACACTTCTCAGTTTGCCTTTTCATCTTTTGCTTTCTCATGTAGTAATTTGTGAGTAGCCCAACTTCCTTTAAAACATTCCTGCAAGCAAAATTATGAGCCCTGGATGCCCAGCTTGATGCAGGTTGGACACTGGAGCTTGGCCTCACTGCTGCAGCAATCTGCCTTGAACACACTTGTCTCCACAGCTACCATGCCGCCTGCCTGCTAAGGGAGGGGCCATCTGATTACTTGTCTATGGTCCCAATGAGATAGATCACTAGTTCTGGGATGTGTATCCTTTGCAGAAACTGTCCTCCACCAATACATACAGAATTGATTCCTTGGTAATTGTGAATGCAAGTCTGATTGTTCTGGTGTCTTTCATGATTGTGATGGTACCTTATTTTCTGATATTATACCCCATCAGTGCTTACCCTACAAAAAGCAAACCCTCTTCTACTTGTAGTTCTTTCATTACAGGTGTGGTCTTATTTTTTGGTACCTGGCCTCTTTATTTATATTAGAACACCCATATTTTTTTCCAGAAAATGAAATGTTTGCTCTTCTTTACACCATCATTGCCCCCTTCCTGAGACCTCTTATTTATACTCTGAGAAACATCAAGATGAATGCTTTGAGTGACACTGAGGTATCATCAGTGGTGCACGAAAGGCATTTCTGAATTTCACTCTAGGCCTTTTAAAATAATGTCTATTTAAATCAGGTCCCTAAAATGGATCTGGAATTATATACAAAGCAGGAGTCTTCACATTGGCCAATGACTCCTCCTGAGTGGTCACTTTCATTTATTTTTCACTTCTTATCTGTTCCTCCATTCTTCTCACATACTTGTTTCATGTCCTTATCATTACTTTAGCATAGAAAGTTAAAATTGTTAATCCTGTTGTACACTATTTGGCAAATGTAACTGGAAGCCATATGGTAGAGGAAGAAAGCAATTTATAGGCTCTCAGTCCCATGATTACACAGCAAAACTTCTGTTAAACAAGATACTTCTACAGATATATTCTGAAACTGACCACTAAAAAACACAGCATGCTCAATGTCTTTGTAGATATCTCTGGATAAGTTAATTAAGATATTACTTGTTATTCTACTAGGTTACAATACCACCTGAATAATCTGTAGCTTAAAGATTACCTTGTAAATTTAACTAAGAAAAACACATCTTTTATATAAAATAATAAGGAAGAAAAGTATAATTCATTCATATACACACATATATTTGTATACCACATTCACATATAACTCTAACAAGAAAAGAAAAAATATTACAACAATTTTAGTTGTTTAAATTGGTTATAAGATTTTAGTTTATATTTATAACTTTATTTCTTCTACTTTCTATTCCACCTTCCCTTTTCTCTCAGACTGACATTCAGCTATTAGGATTTATCTCGTAGTTGAACAAAATGTCATTTCTGAATTTCTCACTCCTCAATAGTCATATAATTTTTGTTGCTTTATTTTTTAATTAACATTCAATTTTCATCATGGAAATTATAAGAGATGAATAAGAGAATTCCCTGGTTTGAAGATATTGGTCAAATCTCTCCTCATTTTTATAAAAAAACACATTAATCTTAGTTTCAGTACCAATAAATATGTCCCCTTGTTTGTCTGTTGGCATAGTACAGATATGAGGAACCCATATTGACCAGGTGGAATTCTCAGTTACCAATTCAATAAAGTCATTGCTGTAATCCCACATGAAAGCATAACCTCTTTGTAACTATGGTCCCAAATCATCTGTGCTGAAAATGATGGGATGATGATTCCCATAACTGTTAATTCTGGATATGAAAGAAGCAGCATTACACATTTGCCAATGCATCCTTAAAGATAAGGCCCATATTTTCAAGCCATTTACTCTGAATTGGTGCTTGAATATTGAGCAAGACATTCCACTACTTTATCATACCAGCCACTACAGAATAATGGGGTACATGGCAAGACCAGTGATTTCTTTGGGAATGTGTCCACCACCATACTTCTTTCACTTTGAAATAATATACTTGATCAGGCTCAGTGATGTTTGAATAACATGAATATTTGAGCTCCAAGAATTTCTATAAGCTCATGGATTAAATTGTTACTACAATCATTATGAGAAGAAAAGGTAAATCCATCCACATATTAACAGAAGTTTTGATTTCTATGAGTACAAATTCTACCACTTCATTATGGAAGATTTTCCATGTAATCAACTTGCCACCAAGTGGCTGAATACTCCCACTGAGAGGTAATATATATTGAATAATCAATCTTAGTTTCCA
The DNA here is from genome assembly GCA_026826555.1 of Tolypeutes matacus. Lineage (NCBI taxonomy): Eukaryota > Metazoa > Chordata > Mammalia > Cingulata > Chlamyphoridae > Tolypeutes > Tolypeutes matacus. The sequence continues at coordinate 247,586 of JAKSZT010038317.1, forward strand.
AAGTTTATCATATCTATATTTCTCATTCTGCTTGTACTTCTTAAAATGTGACATTAACAGTTCCATAAATTTTTGTTACCTATCATCTCTTCCCTTGAACCTGCATAGATTTTTTTAGCTTTATTTTTAAAGAAGATTTAGATTATATAAATGTTACAATGAAAATATTGTAATTGTTTTCATAATTGTGTAAATGTAATTCATAATTGTTATAATGAAAATATCCCATAGACCCCATCCTCTCCCCTCCCACATATTCCCTCATTAACATTTTTCTTTACTATGATACATTTGTTACAATTGATGAACACATATTGAATCATTGTTACTAACCATGGTCTATAAGTTTACATTATGGTTTACGCTTTTCACTGCACAATTTTATAGGTTTTGACAAAATGTATAATGACTTGTATCTATCATTGCAATATCATGCAGAAAATTCCAAAGTCCAAAAAATGCCCCATGTTACACCTATTTTTCTCTGTCTCTGCCCTCAGAACCTCTTTTGAACACTTCCTTTATATCGTTGTTACAAGTTCTTCCATTACTCAAATATAAGTATACTTTAGCCCATAGTTGCATTTGCCTGTTATGTTTGTTCATTGCTCGATATCGAGGATTTTGGGATGGTGATGTCTACTCTACATCTGACTGAGAGGGGACTTAAATCTCATGGGGCAGATGGATGGAACTGAATTGCTTGTAGTTGTAGGTACTCTCTATTTCTTGGGAGAGGTGTTGTCCATCATCATCCTTTTGTTTGTTGGGTATATCGGATGAACTATAAAGTAGCTACTTGCTGCCACTTTTCTGGATTCAGGGCTCAACTGTCATATGAACAGTCAGAAGATTTATGTCTCAGATATATATATATATATATTTAAAAGATATAGTGCTGACTATATATTCAAATGAAATGGGCAGAGCCATGTGTATGAAATCATAAATGAGTTTAACTCTGAAACATTGGGGAGATAAGTTATAATATATTCCAAGGGAAGGCTCACCGATGCCTATTTCCTGGTTTGTATGCCCTGCCTATAGTGTCTAGATCTCCTATATAATACAGCAGAAATGAATGCCTATAAATTCCAAGAACTGGTAAAAAAAATGTAACTTACACTTAGCTCTCTTCAGTTCTTGCTCTTGATATCTAGCTGACATATTGTGCCAAACTAGTCCATGCAGAGAGACTATATTGAAATAACATGTGGGTTCTCATTGCCATTAGCCCAGCTGAAGTCCCTGTCCATAGCCAACATCAGTTTCCATACATGTGAATGAGGATGCCCCAAAATGATTTCAGCTTCCAGCCAATGATTCATCCTCACCCTTTTAGTCTTCTGAGACCACATACATCTAGGAGCATAGCCAGGCTATTCCCATTTTATCCTACTTAAATTCCTGATCTGCAGAGTTCATGAATATATTAATTGATTGTTTTATATCAAGTTTGGAGGTTTTTGTTATAAAGGCATAATTTTTACAGCAATTTGGCTCTCAACAATAGCAGCAGTTGATTAACAATGGTGAGGGAATTGTTATCATTTTAATTATTTGCAATGAGCTTTATTCTTGCAACCATGACTGTTTTATTCTTCAACCATTGAGTAGAAATTTGGGTGGCTGAGATAAGAAGATGAACGACATCCAGAGAACATATAATCTTGTCTATCATTATTGAGAAACTTCTCTGCAGAGAACACACTTTGGTGACCATTTGTAAGATTCGGATATTTTCACACTTTGTTCAGTAATTCCTTCCACACACTCAATTAACACATACCCTTAGCACTTAAATTTCTACCCTATGCTACCAAATCTTTTACCACCCAGTGAAATTATTACTAATTGCCATTAATTGGAATAAACCCATCTCTCTGTCTATACAAAGTGGACAGCCAAAATGCACTGGCTGAGTTTTGCTCATTGAGAAAATATTCCTTTACTCCTACCACTTTAGGAACATTTATGTTTGAGATCTTAATGCTACAGCATTCCACTTTCATTTGGCACCATATTTTCATGTAGAACTAAATATAAATATACATGATTTTATATTTCCTCTTCAATCAACAATTAGGCCATTTGATGACTGTGGAAAAGAAGACAATCCATCAAGATGTTTGTGCAATTTTCTTGTGCCTATCAGACTTATTCAAACCCAACCTCTACGATACCATTTTAAATTGACCATGCACTGATGATAAACAACCCACAAACTTACTGGAAAAGAATACCCTGAGATCATGATGTTCATTTCACACAATATAGACATTTGCTTCTTTTGGTTAGATTATCATTCTCTGCTAAGCACTATTGTCAAGTCAAGAATTTTTTAAAACAATATGTGAATAATTATATGCAGGAAAACTTAAAGCTTTGCTGTAAAATCTTAGGTGTACACATGATGCTTCCCGTAATGAGGATTTACAGAGGCTCCATATACCTTTCTTATTTAGATTTTCTGGGTGGTAAGGCCCAAATTGAAAATAACATATTGTAAATAAATATACTTGTGTTATAAAATGTCAACAATTCATTGTTATGCATTATTTTATAAAACTAGTAACAAACTATTAAAATTAGTAAAACCAATTCCATTGGCATCTTGCAGAGAATATTTTGCTACCTAATAATATATTTTAAAAGTTTTCATTTAAATGATTGAATGCATTAATTTCTATTAATATCTTAGATTGAAAATAATGTTGTGAAAGATTCCTGGAAATCATCATGAGAAGAACAGAAAAGCAGACACTTTCATTAAATATCAGTTCTTCATTTTCTGAAGAATTAGAATCATGTCAATTAACATAGTTTCATAATGTATGTGTTATCATCAATATTCACCCTAAACCTTTCTTACATTGACTTATGAAATATGTCTTTTCAGGTGACTTATATGCATTTTTACATTTTCCTATATTAGACCTGGAAAATAGAAATAATATCACACTATGTTTATTCTCATGGGAATTTCTCAAAACAAACAAACAAACAAACAAACAAACATAAAAAACCACCTGGAAATACTATGCTTTGTATTGTTTTTATTTTGTTGCATTGTTATTTGTTTAGGAAATTTATTCATAATATCAATATCATGCAGTCAGTTTATTGACCAGCCCACATATTTCTTCCTTAATTGCCTCTCACTTTCCAACCTTTGCTTTACATCCACAGTGATGCTCAAACTAATGACTGACTTACTGGCAGAAAAGAAGACCATTCCCTGTAATATCTGCTTGGTAGTTGGATATGAAACTGTGCACAGTAATAAACTTTTAAAAACCATTTATGAGGAAACTTAACATTCAACATACAAAAGAGTATTTACCGACCTTGTGAGCCTCATACATGAAAGTTTATATATGATAGAAGAAATTGTAGATTAGTAGTGAAATAATGAATCTTTACTGATTGGTGCTGGAAAGATACAATTTGCTACAATAATTGTCAGAGTTGATTATGGAGTATAATACCAGATTCTATTAGAGTATTACACAATATATACTGTTTGGACCATGTAACTTTCTAAAACTTTTAAAATTCTGAACTTAATGAACATATCTCAACCAATGTATGTTACTTAAAAATCATGATTTGCATTTGAGAATACAATGACAATTAACAAAAAACCTATTTCTATTCATAAAAATGAAAAGTTAAGTGCAAAATTATCAAAACCAATGGTATATTTAAGGAAATTTTAACATTTCTTTAACCACTTAAAGGAAAATCAAACTTTTAAAAAATTTTGAATCACCAGGTCCAGATTTACTGAAGTAAACAATTACTAAACAGTGAAGTAACATATACTAATCATATAGAATCTCCTTCAAAAAAAATAAAGAAGACACATTCATTAATTCATTTTATAAGAGCAGTATAAATTTAGTGGGAGGTATGGAGAGTGGGGCATACATGAATCCCCTATATTTTTTATGTAACATTTATATAACCTAAGTATCTTTAAAAAAGATAGGTATTTATATATAAATAACATTTTTGTAAGCAAATACACATATATGCATATATATTTATATATCATTTTGCAAATGTTTGTATGTATTGTGAGAATTTTTATTTTTACCCATAATAAAAAAAAAATTTAGTTGAAGAAGCAAAAAAAAAAAAAAAAAAAAAAATATAGGTGTAATATATTGGTAATTTTGGGACATTGGAATTGTACTGAATGATGTTGTAGTGACAGATACAGGCCATTATACAGTTTGTCATAACTTACAAAAATGTATAGGAGAGAGTTTAAACTATAATGAAAACTATGATCCACATTATATTGACAAAGCTCCAGTATGTGTTCATCAATTATGACAAAAGTACCACACTAATGAAGGATGTTTTTAATGTGGGAAAGGATGGCAGGGTAGGGAGTGGGGCATACAGGAAGCCCTTAAATTTTTTATGTAACATTTATGTAATCTAAGTATCTTTAAAAATATAAAATAAAATAAATGAGTATTGAAGAATAAAAAGAAACTGAAGGAGAAAGAATTATGGCTCATTACCAGCTTTAAATATAAATGAGAATACTAAATACAATATTAGCAAAATGACTTAACAAGTCATTACAGACATTTAAAACTTCATGACCAACATAGGTTTATCAAGAATATATGCTTCTTCATTAGAGATTCACTAATTTAAGGAGAAAAGCTATATCATCTCAAAAATAGTAAAAAAAAAAAAATAAAGTGATGGAATTCTTAACAGAAATAAATTTAAGAAAATGTCTTATATCTTTTAAAGGTATGTGAAAGAAATAAAACAGAGTGAACATCATGTTCAATGTTGAAATGTTAGAAACATTCCACTTAAAACCTGCACCAAGTCATGTACCTCAATTATCACTATTTCTATTCATCATTGCCTGGAAGTACTATACAGCATATTATGATAAACAGAAGAGATAAATATCCAAGAATTGGAAAAGAAAAAACTACAGAGCTTATTCACATTTGATGTGAATGCTGATGTAGAAAATGAAGCCACAGTTATAATTATGAAGGGAATATTTGAAGTATTTAGAAATAGGACTAACATTTAAAAAGTAAATTTCATTTCTATATATAAGGAGTCACAAAAAATAAAACTTGGGTAAAATACAATTTAAAATAGAAAACAAACATGTAAAAGAGAAAAAAATAAATCTCATAAAATATATGAGCAAAATTATAAACTTTTTTTGAAAGACATTATAAAAGCCTTAAGCAAATGCGGAGATGTACCTTATTCTTAGATAGGGAACTATAATATCATATAGAAGGCATTTTCTCTAATGTTGATTATAGATTCAATGCAATTAATGAATATCCCCACAGTATTTTTCATGGAATTCCTCAAGCATATTCTAATCTATATGGAATAAAAAAGAGCATTAAAAACATGACAATTCTGAAGGATAAAAAGAAGAAAGGGAGATTGATTGGCCTTTACAGATAGAACCATTTACTTTTCCACTGAGTGACAATTTCAACAATGTTCATAGCAATATGGTTTTTATTATGAAAAAAAGGAAAAAAGAAAAGAAAAAAAAGGAAAATAGGACAAATCACTTGCTCAAAAATGGAATCATAGATAAATTGTATGCTCTTCATATTATGAAACACTATAAAAAGGAAAAGGAATGAATCAAACACATTCTTCAGGTACATAATACTCAAAATTAAAATTCTGAGCAAAAGAAGGAATTCACATAAGATTTAAAGTAAAATCTAGTAAATTAGACCTATGTATATATCAAGTAGTTACCTTTAAATTGGAGTGAAGAGAGTTTGGAGAAGGGGTGTCAAATTACTTGAAAGTTACTCATGATGTTTTATTTGTTAAAAAGTTTGAAGTTAAGGAGTTAATTTAATTTGAACAAAGATTTATGTATAAGTATATATGTATATATGTGAATGTATAAATATATATATATATGCACACACAAAAGCACACATTCATATAATTACTATTTTATTTAATATATGTTTTTTCAAATACAACTATAAAACTCAATGATGTATTGAAGATCAGATATTGTGCTGAAAAAATAGGGATTAGACATCACTTGGAAAATTCCACAGGAAGTCAATGCAAAATGTTAAAAAAAAAAAATTATATAAGATAGGAGGAAATGGAAGAATTAGCATATATGTATAAAGGGAATTCCAGAAGTTGAAAAGCCGTAATTCAGTAAATGATTTGAGGAAATCACCTTGAATTTAAAAAGATGGAGCAGGGTCTTAGTTTTCTGCCTATGTGTCAAATAACACACATTAGATTGGCTTAAACAATGCAATTTATTGTGTAATAGTTTCAGCGTCTAGACAGATTTCTTCCTTCCAGGCTTGGTAACATTCTGGCTGACATGATATCCTTTTGTTCCTTGGGTTCCTATTATATGGCAAAGCACATGGCTGGGTTCTCTCCTTTCTCTTCCAGGTTCTGTGTTCTGGCTTCTAACACCTCCCCATGACATTTTCTTTTTTAAATCTTCTAGAAAGAGGATTAAGACTAATGCTGACTTATTTGGCCATGCATTAAATAAAATATCTTCAAAATATCTTATTTACAGTGGATTCACAGTTACAGGAAAAGAATTAAGATTAAGACTATGTCCCCTCAGGTACATAATTCAACTAAAAACAACAATCAACTGAATGAAAAAATAACCTTGAATTTAAGAAAGACATAATTATTCATATAAGCATTCACTTTCACTGTCCATTGATATCCACTGTCATTCAAAATAGTTGAAAATGGCACAATACCTAATATACATTAGTAAAATGTATGAATGTTTTGACTTGAAATGTATGGAGTTTCTTCTGGGGTTTTCCTGAGACCTAAACCTTGCCCTTTTCCTAGAAGAAATGAGGCATAATGAGTAGGGTCTTATGGAAGTGAGGTGATTAATAGAAATTTTAACTCAGCTTGAACACACAGACACAGTGTATCCAGTTCTGGAAGGCACAATTGAAGTAGACCTTCTCAGCAGCTGGCAGAATCCCCACAATGGTTCCCTGACCTATGGAGTATAGGCTAATTTCTAGGAAAGGCCAATTGGAACCCAGCAAACTGCATTTACCTAGCAAAATAGTAAACTAAAAGCAACAACACATTTCTAGAGGAATTACGGAGATTTGTGACACCACCAAGGATTTGAAGGATGCAGGTGTGATTATTCCCACCAGTGGTAGTTTGAGATTAATTTATGACTCCCCCCCAAAAAAGATTATATTTGTAAACCAATCCATTCCTCTGGGTATGATACACTCAATTATATTAAATTCAACTAAGGGAACCTTGATCAAATTACCTGTCAAGATTGCTTTGAGGGCTTTTTTATTTCACTGTGTCAGTGAAGCATGACTCAGGTTGAATCCCTGCCACCTTGGTGGGTCTGATATAAAGTGACACAAAGACAGACAGACACACAAGGAAGAGAGAGCTCTGTCATTTTTTATCTGACCCTGTAATAGAAAGAAGAAGCTTCAAGCAGCTAAAGCCCCAGGGAGAGATCATCTATTTTGCCTGATCACTGACAGCTGACCATGGGAAGAGAGGGGAGACTTATATAGGAAGCCCTGACAAAACAAGCCTGCAGGTGATATCAGGAAGAAGTATAGCAGTTGATCCTGAGAGAGGAACCCAGACGGGAAGGCTGAAACCTCACAGAGACTGCCCACCATCTTGCTTCAACATGTGGCAGCTGACTTTGCTGAGAAAGGACCTCTTATTGAGTTGGAATGTCCCTGGCCTTGGGGCTGTAAGCTTTTACCCCAAATAAATATACTTTATAAAAGCCAACAGATTACTTTGCATTGGCAGCCCTTTGGCAGATACCACCACATCACCATTCAAGTATCTTATACATCCTGCACAGGAAAGAAATTATTATTGGAGTATGGCAGTAGATAATTGTAAACTTAACCACGTGGTGACTCCAATTGCAGCTACTGTTCCACATGTGGTATTGTATCATTGCTTTAGAAAATTAACAAAATGTATGGTATCTGGTGTGCAGGTATTGATATAGCAACTAGTTTTGCCTCAATGTATCTTAGTAAAGACAGAAAGAAACAGTTTTCTCTCAGCTGGCAATACAACTCCCTATCCTACCTCAGAGATACCTATATCATAATCTACTCCTCAAGTAATTTGATCACCTTTCCATTCCACAAGACATTACACTTGTCCAATATATTGGTTACATTATATTGATTAGACCTAGTGAGCAAGAAGTAGCAACAACTTTATGATAATTGGTAAGAAATTTTCATATCAGAGGATGGGAAATAAATTCATAAAAACTCGGGTGAAATTTCTAGGTACCCAGTGTTGTGGGGCAAATTGAGAAAACCCTTCTAAGGTGAAGGATAATGTGTTGCCTCTTTGGATTTTGGAGGCACTACATCCCTCATTTGAGTGTGCTATTCCAGCACATTTATCAGGTGAACTGAAATGCTACTAATTTTTAATTGGGACCAGAATGACAAGTTTTTTAAAATAAACCCCCAAATTTAACACTTGCCCATCCAGCTCTAGACATTTCCATTGATATTCACCTCCTTAAATTAGATAATCATTCCAGGAGGTAATAGCCACAATACACACATCAAAATTAGACTTTGACTTGATTAACTACTATCTTTTTTGATTCATTTTTAACATATTTAATCATTTCTTGCCTCCCCTTAAGACTTAAGTTCCATATACATGTGGAATTTGGGGAAGGGAAAAACAGTTCTTGACATCTTCATCATTTTTACCTAATTTCTGTAATTATACTCTATACCTGAAAACTTGAAATTCTTCTGCACGTGTGATAATGATACATTATGTGTATATCATTCCTTCTCTTAATGGGGGTCATGATGAAAAGAAAGAATACCAGAAATATCAGTTCAGGTCCATTCATAGTTGCAAACTCGGTGAAATTTTATTCATTTTCTAGGCCTTAGTTATACCCTCCATATGTGTGTTGTTGGAGTGAATGACATTAGATGATTTTGGAGGTGCCTTTCAGTACATACAACTTGAAGATTCCTGCATAAATGAATAATACACCTCATGAAATAAAGGTGATCTTGGCTAAAATCCCTATTTTCAGTCTGTCTTACTAGTTTCTTAGTCCAATATTCTTTATTTCTCCCTAGTATAAGGGCCTCCCTGAACGTAGATAAGACAGTTTTGCATAGTTTAGAAGGGTTTAAAAAAACATCAAAAGGGCTGGGGATTGAAACTGGAGCCTTGTATGTAGAAAACTGGCACTAAACCACTAAGCTACATTGGATCCCCTTAGTTGTTTTTTTTTTCTTTTTAGGAGGCTTTCTCAAGATGATAAAAATGTTCTAAAATAGACCATAGTGATTGTTGTATATATGTCTGAATATAATAAAGATAAATTCTCCATTTTAAAAGGATGAACCACATGGTATTAAAATTATATCTTAATATATGAAATTGTGGGGGGGGGGAGGGAGTGGGGCATATGGGAATCCCTTATATTTTTATGTAACATTTATGTAATCTAAAGTATTTTTTAAAAAATAAAAAAATGTGTTAAAAAATGAAAAAAAAATTATATCTTAATAAATCTGTTTAAGAACAACAACAACAACAAAAAAAAAACATTAGGTAATTTAAGCACCTCTTAAAATATATGTATATATATATAAAAAAAAAAAAAAAAAAACCAATCAACAACTTAGCATGAAAAAGAGAATGTACAATATCTCAATAATTTTTATACTGATTGCATGTTGAAATGACATTTTGGATGTTAAGTTATATAAAATGTATTATTAAAATAAAAAAAAAAGAAGATATTATATGTATGATTGACAGTTAGGATCAACAAATTTCTCCCAGAAATTACATCAATTTACCTATGTGCCTTCTTAAGCTCAGGGTCTTTCACAAGGTGGGAAATTTTCCATCCTGCATATTTACAGATGATCAATTGCATGTTCATGAAGAGTTTTAAAATGAAGCCATAAATAGTGTCATAGAATTGCATTTATAGGATTGAAAGTTGTTCACCATCCAACTTGAAACTTTGAAGTCCTGGAATACACCAGTGATAGGGTACAAAGGGTTATAACATTATGCATATATATATAACTTCCATAATTATGTTGTCAATAGTATGCTTATATTGAATTTCCTTCTAAGAAAAGTGCAGTTTTTTCAATGTAAAGACTTAAATGTGCAAAAATGCTTGCAATATTTTCTGGCATTGTTGATTGTAATAATGTAATCCTCAAAAAATGGAAGTGCCAAGGATCTCTCTCAATCCATGGGAGGTGACTCAATCATGATATGTTTCTTAAAGCAGAACACAAACTCCAAGCCCTGCATTACTTAAAATTTGTCCTGATAAAAGGACACTAATATCCCCTATATGTGGGATCAGGAAGGACAAATTTATTTCCAGGATATCAGAGCTGGAAAAGATGAGATTATCTTATGTATTGCCTTTTTCACAGGCTCAGTGAAGTAAAGTAGAGTGGGTGACAGGTCTTGTCCCTTTGATGTTTGCAACTTCACAAGATAGCACACCACCTTTCTGCACCAGCTGCATTTGTTGAACTTAAAAATGTGTAAAAAGGATGGTTGGGTGGTGGGCCACACTTGTGGGAGATGTTTGTGTGGGATGTGGTGGGAGGTGTGGGAGGTGGGCAACATGGGAATCCCAGTGGGTTCCGTGTAATATTTTGGGTATCTAAGCACCTCTTAAAATATATTTATATATATACATAAATAACATTTTTGTAAGCAAATGCACATATATGCATATACATTTATATATCATTTTGCAAATGTTGGTATGTATTGTGAAAATTTTGAATTTTACCCACAATAAAAAAAAAATTGTGTGAAAAGAATGAGATGGTCCAAAGGGCTCAAACACCCACAGCATCATTTCTCCTCAAACAGCCTCTCATGGCACCACATTTTCCTCATGTTGTTCTTCACACCTGTGTTTCTTAGTGGGTAGATCAGGGGGTTAAACCTGAAGTTAACCATGCTGTAAAATTGGGCCACTACCTTGTAATCACTGACAGAATCCACCATGGGGACATAAGGTTAAGGAAATGCAAATTTAACAATGAGACACTTTATCATGCATCATTTTCATGAAAATAAAATGAAAAAGCCTGTCTGTATAAAAGTTTCATGATGTTTCAGGAAATCAACATATCTATTGAAGCTACCTTATATTCATTGTTGCCTTGTTCAAATTTGGAAAAAAGAAATTATCTAAATACCTACCTTTCTTTTGGAGTTTTTATCAAGACAGGATCCTGAATTTTTTCAAATGCCTTTTCTGCATTAATCTAGATGATCATGTAATTTTTTTCCCTTGATTTATTAATGTGGTATGTTTTGCTGACTGATTTTCTTGTGTTGAACCACCCTTGTATGCCTGGGATAAAACTCACTAGATCATGGTATATATTAGTAATTCTTTTAATGTGTTGTTGGACTTGATTAGTGAGTAAGTTGTTGAGGACTTTTCAATCTGTGTTCATTAGGGAAATATGTCTGCAATTTTCCTTTTTATTTGTAATACATTTATCTGGCTTTGGTAATTAGGTGATATTGGCTTCATATAATGAGTTTGGCAACATTCCCTCTTGTTCAATTATTTAGAAGAGTTTGAATAAGATTGGTATTATATCTTTGAATGCTTGGTGATATTCACATGTGAAGCCATCTGGTACTGGGCTTTGTATTTTAGGGAGTTGTTTGATGTCTGTTTTAATCACTGTACTTGGGTAGGATTCTTGGGGTTTTCTATTTCTTCAAGAGTCAGTGGGGGTTGTTTGTATGATCCTTGCAATTTTTCCATTTCATCTACATTGTCTAGTTTGTTGGCATACAGTTGCCCATATTATCTATCATCATATAAACTCTTTTATTCCTGTGGGGTCAGTAGTAATGTCCCCATTTTCATTTCATATTTTATTTATTCGCATCTTCTCTCTTTCTTTCTTTGTCAGTCTAGCTTTTTGTCAATTTTGTTAATCTTCTCAAAGAACAATCTTGGTTTTGTAGTCTCTATTGCGTTTCTTTCTCAATTCAATTTATGTTTGCTATGATATTGGTTATATCATTTATTTTGATTTCTTTGAGCATACAGTGTTGTTTTTTTCCTAGTTTCTCCAGCTTTTTAGCTAGGTCAGTGATCTTAGCTCTTTCATCTTTGTAAATGTTAGCATTGAGGGCTATACTTTTCCACCTCAGCACTCCCTTCACTGAGTACTGATATGTTGTGTTCTCATTTTCATTTGTCTCAAGATATTTATTGAGTTTTCCCACAATTTCTTCTTTGACCCACTCATTATTTGAATATGTTGTTTCATCTGTCTATATTTGTGAATTTTCCTTTTCTACTTGTTTATTTCAACCTTTGTTGCATCATGATCAGAGAAAGTGCTTTGTATAATTTTTGATCTTATTAAATTTATTGAAAGCTCACTGACTTCCACAGTAAACAATCGTTCAAGCAGGGGTGTTTTGAAGAGGACTCTAGAGACAACTAGACACTATAGGCAAGGCAGACAACCCAAGGAAATTGGGACCCCATCAGTGAGCGTTACTTTGAAATATATGGTAATCTATCTCCCCAATGCATCAGAGTTAGTCTCATTTACACATGGTTCTTCTGCTCCTCTTATTTGAACCTGCAATTAGTACTATACCATATAAATATATGTCTCAGAGAGTTAAATCTTTGGTCTGCTCATATGCCAGTTGAGTCCTGAATCTCTTCAGATGCACCCAGCACAACTAATGAAAGGGTAATGATGGACAAAGCCCATTCCAAAAAAATAAAAAATACAGTGTATTTACAACTGCAACAATACAGTTCCATCCAGCTGCCCCGTGGGATCTAAGCCCTTTCTCAGTTGGAAGTAGAGTGGGCATCACCATCCCCAAATCCTCAACATTGAGGAATGAACAAAGATAATGTGGGAATGCAACTATGAACTAATGTAGGTTTATTATTCTAGTAATGGAAGAAATTGCAACATTGATATAAAGGTGGGGGTCACCAGAGTTTCTGAGTGGAGAGAGAAAGATGAATACGTATAACATGGGGCATTTTGGGTATTTTGGAATTGTTCTGCATGATATGCAAAGATGGATACAGGCCATTATACATTCTGTCAAAACCTAAAAAATTGGGTAGTGCGAAGGGTAAAACATAATGTAAACTATAGGCCATGATAGGTAGCAATGCTTAAATATTTGTTCATCAATCAAAACAAAAGTAACACACTAATGAATGATGGTGTTAATGGGCGAAATTGTGGGAGGGGAATGGGTGGGATATTTTGGAATCCCTCATATTTGGTGAAATATTTATGCAATCTGAATCTTCTTTAAAAATAAATAAATAAATTTATTGAGATATACTTTGTGACCCAACATATGGTATATCATGGAGAAAGATCCATGCGACCTTGAGAAAAATGTAAATCCTGATGTTTTGGCGTGCAATGTTCTGTATAGGTTTATTAGGTTTAGTTCATTTATCATATTATTCAAACTCTCTTTTTCTTTATTGATCCTTGTATCAGATGTTCTATCCAATGATGAGTGTTGTTTTGAAGTGTCCAACAATCATTTTAGAGTCATCTGTTTCTACTTTCAGTTTTGCCAGTGTTTTCCTCATATAATTTGGGGCCTCATGGTTATGGGCCTGTACATTTATTTACATTTATGACTCTTATATCTTCATGGTGAATTTCCATTTATCAATAAATAAAATTAATAATATTGTCGTAAATAGCAGATTTGTTTTCAAATTATAGTTCATTTGATATAGGTATGGCTACTCATGCTTTATTTTTCGGTTAGTACATACATGGAATAGCTTTTTCCAGCCACTCACTTTCAATCTCTTTGTATCTGTGGGTCTAAGTTGTTTCTCATGTAGACAGCATATAGAAGGTTCATATTTTCTTATCCATTCTGCCGGTCTGTGCCTTTTGATAGGGGAATTTAATTATAAAAATGTAGTGTTGTTACTGTAAAGGCAGTTTTTGCATCACCCATTTAGACCTTTGGGTTTTATCGCTCATATCTTATTTTCACCACGCATTTTACAATTTTAGTTACTTTTACTGATATAATCTTTATTTATAGACTCTTCTAAGGCTCTCTCTCCTGTCTTTTCTTTTCAGGCTGTATGACCCTGCATTAGTCAGCCAAAGGGGTACTGATGCATAATATCAGAAATCGATTGGTTTTAATAAAAGTTATTTATTTGGGGTGAAAGCTTAGACTTACTGGGCCATAAAGCATAAGTTTCTTCCCTCAACAAAGTCTGTTGCCACATGTTGTAGCAAGGCAATGCCGACGTTTGCCAGGGTTCAGGCATCTTGGGTTCTTCTCTTCCCAGGGCTGCATTTCTCTCTGAGCTTAGCTCCACTGTTTCCTCTACAAGGTCATCTGTAGACTCTAAGGCTCTTTAGCTCTGCCTCTCCTCACAAGGCCAGCTGTGATCTGTCAGGTGAATGGCTCGTCTCTATCCCGGGGCCTTCTCTCCTTCCTCACAATCAAGCTCCTCTTTCTGCTCTCCTCCCCAGGCTCCAGCATCAAAACTCCAACATCAGAGCTGCTTCCTCTGTCCTTTGCAATGCCTTTTATATTTGGTTCCCCCACCCACCAAGGGTGGGGTTCAATGCCCTACTGTTGTGGCCCACTCAACGCACTAATCATAACTTAACCATGCCCAGATTAACAGACCAGTTTACAAGCATAATCCAATATCTACTTTTGGAATTCATAACTTCTTCAAACTGCCAAACTGCTACAGACCCCTTTTTAGTATTTCTTTCAGTGCCAGTCTCTTGGTTACAAACTCTGTCAAATTCTGTTTCTCTGTGAATATTCTAAACTCACCCTCATTTTTGAAAGACAATAATACTGGATATAAAATTCCTGTCTGGCAATTTTTCTCTTTCTGGGTCTTAAATGTATTATACTACTTACTGCATTCTTTTTTTTTTTTTTTTTTTTATTATGGGTAAAAATCAAAATTCTCACAATACATACAAACATTTGTAAAATGATATATAAATATATATGCATATATGTGTATTTGCTTACAAAAATGTTATTTTTTATATATATATATACATATATTTTAAGAGGTGCTTAGATTACCTAAAATATTATACGGAACCCACTCGGATTCCCATGTTGCCCACCTCCC